>SCDS01000498.1:0-75276 GCA_004149465.1 Drosophila nigromelanica
TTGGTCAAAAATCATGCAAAAATTGACAAAAATTTTGACATATAAAAGTCTCCGATGCATGGGTCCCTTATTTCAAACTCCCATAACTTTGTCAAAACTAATCCGATTTGCATGTTTGATGACATTTTGATCATGATTTGTCCTCTACATTTAAAATATGCGAATTAAAAAAAATGGTTGAATTTTGTTTGTAAAAAGTATGGTTTTAAGTGGTTTCAAAATAATATATTCTTCTTGAATGATAAGAATTATAATATTATATAAAAATAAAGAATTTAAATAAAGCCAAATCCACAAATACTATAATTTTTGCCCTGAATCCATGTTAATCATCATGATTGAGTGCATGGAATAGACTACATGATTTATTGAGATCTCCTCGGAGTAGTCTTTATACCAAACTGAACTAAGCTCTCCGGTCTCTTCATTAGGCAATCGGCAAATAAACGCATTCGGCTAGGTCATATTTCAAGGCCAGTTTATTCATTAGCTAGCACAGACCTGTGGTTGTAGTGGAAGGGATAAGGTTGGTGGGCAGCATCAGCAGCCAATCCTGTTGCCCATCCCTGTTGCATCAACATCACCACAGCGTTGACATGCCGGCGCGCCTGTGCGTATTCCTGCACAATGTTCCTGTCCATGTGGCTGTTCCTGAAGAGCCCCTGTCGCCCCACAGCTCTGTCCGCATCCCGTTCTGCTTCTGTTTTGTGTTCCTGTTTATGTCCGTGTCCGCCTGTTGGCATTGCGGCCTGTCAGAAATGAAGTTTATTGCGTCTGTGTAGCGTACGTGTCGCGCGCTCTCTCTCTCTCTCTCTCTCTCTCTCCCTCTAGCTTTTTCCGTCTCTTTCGCTCTCTGGTTCGTTACGCCTCGCGATGCTAAATGTAAAAGTGTCATTTCCGCCATATGTGAGCGCGATGAACGATGCGTCGCTGTCGACGTTGACGTCGACGTCAACGTCGACGTTGGCGCTATTGTTGTCGCTGTTAATAATTTCACAGTACAATTGCAGCAGCAACAGCCGCAGCAGCAGCAACAACAGCAACAGCAACAATCAGCGGCAGCAGTTGGCAGTGGCTGCTGTTGAAATTTATACAAACGAGGCCCATGTCTGAGGTTAAATACGAAAAACATAACAACTCTCACTACCCCAAACCCCTCTTAATCACGCCCAATCTCCCTCTCTCTCTCTCTCGCTGTCTCTTTCTGGCTATTTCCCTCTCTATCTGTGTGCGTCGGCGGATGTCAAAGCATTTGGCGCTGCCGTTGCTGATGATATGAATGTGAAGCCGAATGTGAATGTTGCCTATATGGAATACGGGAATATGGGGATATGGGGATATAGGATATGGGATATGGCATATGGAAACGCCGCCTGCGATGCTTTCATCCGTCTAACGAGCTAACGACAAGGACAATATTGGCCCAGACGTTGCCAGGATGCGTTTCATTGTTGTTGCTGCTGCTGAGTGATAAACGCGCGTTTGTTTAACAATTAACGTGCTTGCAACACATGCACAGTTATTTATACAAGTGCTCGAAACACAGCTAGCTCCCTCTCTCTCGCTCTCTCTCACTCTCTCTCTGTCACAAATTCTCTTCCGCTGTCTCAGCTAACTATTGCTACCATTTTGGCTGTTACCAATTTTTATATGCCTAATTAGCAGGCTGTCTGATTTTGAGCAGAGGGGCGGGGTGTGCGTGTGTGTGCGCTTGTGATTCATGATAATTGCTTATTACACACACACACGCACACACACACAAATATTTACACACGCCTCCAGTGTGTGCGCCGTAGGCGTTTAAACAACTAATTGCCATCTAATTGCACATATCCTGCAATTTATGTGTTGAGAGCCAGGCTCAAAGTCAAAGTCAAAGCCAATCCAACCGACTCGAAATTAATGACACACCTGTGAGCAACTGACAAACATGCCATAAATATTTAAAAAGGGTTATCTGTAAAATCAAGTGATAAAAGTTATAAGCGATAAGAGAAATACTGCGGAGTGAATTTCCTATTTGCTTGCAGGAGTATTTTAATTTTCGGCACAACTATTTAAATGAATAAATTTTGTACTTGAAAAAATGAATTGTTTAACGAAACTTTAATTTGTGTCCTAGTTAAGTATTTCATTAACAAATTACATGACTTATATGAAAAGAATGTTTTTATGTTTGCGCTGAAAAGTATGCTATAAATTTTTTTAAAGCAATTATAAGGCTTAATTTTAATAAAGAATCTCTTAAAGTATTTTCATTTCTTGATAAAGTAAATTGTCTTGTAAGTAGAAACCAAACGCGCATGTTAATATGCGAGTGATTTCATACAAATGCACATGTGTGTGTGTGTGTGTGTGTGCGAGCACTTATATTGAGGAATTAAATAATAAAAGCAGTTAAGAGCTGCACAAGCACAATTGTGCCATTATTTGCATTTGTGACAACGGCGTCGGCCAATGGCAACGGCACCCATCAACAACAATAAAAGCAATGGCAATACCAACAACGACAACAACAACAACAGCGACAACAACAAAACAAAAGAACACAACATTGTTGAGGCCATCATCAGTGCAAAACAGAGCAAAGCGACAGGCTGGCAAATGCCAGGGACAATGTGGACGAGAAATCCTCGTGGTTGTTTGATTCGAAAATTGAGTTTTAGCGGCGCAAATAAAAATAAAACTTAGAACAGCAACAGCAACAGCAACAGCGGCAGCAGCATCAGCAGCAACAACAACAAAAGCTCAACCATTAAAAAGGAGTTATCACCCAATTTAGCACCACAAGCGCGAAATAACGCACACAAACACATGCATGAGAATATGGATACAGAAGGCACGGGTAAATGGTTCTCGAACACTGGTCGGGTGAGGGGGTGGAGGAGTAGTGGGGAGTGGGTTCTAACTCGACATGTTTGTGCAACCCATCGGCGTCAGTTGAACACCAAATAGACATACTGTACAACATGGCATTTATGTCAAGCACAAGCGGTCCCATATGAATGGCTTGTGGGCGGCAAAAATGCTGGGTGGGGGTAGTTGATATTAGAGGAGTATGGCATGCATATAAATATATAGTCAAGTGACGGAACTGATAATGACGGGTCAATATAAAATATAATTGCTATGGATTTGTAGAAGTTGAAAGAAAAATGCAGTTAAGAATTTTCACAAATTGATTATGATATATAAAAGGTAATAAAATAAAAAATATAGCTTCAATAACAATTTCCTATTTACGCAGATACTGTGTTAGGTAAATACGAATAACGAAATCTTTTAGAATACTCAACGAAAAATAAAATAAGCTAAATTCCATTTGATATTTTCTGTACCCTCCTCAAAGCAAACAAAAGCAATATGTAATAAAATACAATTTAAATTAAAAATATGTTTAGAAAATAAAATATAATTTGCATAATATTGCTCTAGTTAAAAGTGTGCCCGACTAGCAGATACCATAACACCTACACCCAAACAATATTCTATATATATAAATATATTTATATAAATATATAAAAAAACATATCATCTGCCTAATGTATATAATCCAAGTAGTCATCAAGCATGTTGGCCAATTGTTTGCACGCCTCCAGTTCAGATGCAATTTGTCGTAGCTTACTGCTGATCTGGCGAGCATCGTCCATGTAGTTGAACAGCAATCCCAGCAGGCGTCCCTGGACCCAGTCGAACCAGTAGTCCGTCTCCAGGTCCTGCGGCTCTGGCTTGTGCTCCGTGAGGACTTTAACGCAGCTTTGAACTATCTGCAGGAGCAGACCCTGCAAGCGCATATTCTGATCCTGTTCGGTGCCTGGCAGATGGTGTTTGGTGAATCTGAGCGTCAAGTTGAGCAGCTCCCAGAGGTACATTTTGGCCAACTCCTGCTTCAGTGTGGGATGAAAGATCCAGGTAACAATTACGTGGGCACTTACAATATGTATTTTCATTAGTTTGTCGGCCACGACAATTTTCACCTGCTCGTTGTTGGCCCACAGCTCGAAGAGGGCGCGCAACATGGTCAGCTGGTTGGCGTCACTGTTGGCCGCAAGCTGTCAAAATGCGGCATGGAAGGAATCCTCTAGTCTAACGAAGAAGCTGAGCACTCACCTTCAGCACCGGGTGAAACTTGGTGAAGATGGAGAAGACATGCGTAAAGGACTTGCTGCCAAGATGCAAAAAAGTCTGCATCAGCACATCGATCTTCAGCTCTTCCTCCAGCTCTGTGCTGGCCTCCAACAGACCGCCCAACAGCTCCGGCGTGCACTTTCTCCGTACCGCCTCCAGCAAGTGTTTGGCCAGCTTGGAGCCCGGCAAGAGCTCATTTATATACTTGAAAGTGGGATCCGGCGCAACGGGCAACAGTGCTAAAAAGGAGCCCGGCACCATTTGCACAATGTGCTGGTGGTAACTGAGACTGCGGGACAGACATGTGAAATCACAAATCAAGGACTAATGGTAAAACGGCTTTGAATCTGAAGACTTGCATAAAATGAGATGATATCTATATTTATGACTAGCCCACAAATAGGAAAGATCCGTTATAAATATATACTCCTAATAAATGCGCAAAATTATCGTTCAAAATGAACGATTTTATATGTAAAATGTTGCGTTTTAAAGATATTTTAAACGAAGAGGAATCAATATTGAACTAGTAACTGGTTAAAAAAAATAAATGTGATACCTTAGTAAAGGGGTTTATAAATTTAGACACCAGCTCCTAAAATATAAGCAAAATCTTAATCTCAGAGTTCCATATCATAGATGTTATCTTGTATAAAATATCTTTCATCGCAAACAAATATCTTCAACCTCAAAACTATGTGAACTGCAGTGCAAACATCAACAATCCAGCTGCCTAAAGTTTTTACACTGCCAACAAGCTATAGTCGGGTATGACCGACTGCAAAACTTGTTTACCCACCGCATGCACTTCTTGAAGAGCTCGCGCACAAACATGGCGCTAGGATGCAACTCCGGCACTTGGGTGCAGCTCTCCCAGTCCAGCCAGTTCCACTGATAGCGAAAGTTGCTCAGATGATGCGAGAACCAATTGACAAACCGATCAAAGCTAGAGGCGCTCATGTTCGGCACTTGCGTGTAGAGCATGTCGGCAGCCTGGGCGACCACGCGGGGAAACTTGTCCGGCACCAGTTTGCAGAGCTCGATGAGCAGGGCGCCATAGTTGATGGTCAGATAGGCTGATCCCGGCAACTGCAGCATTTGACCGAGCAGCAGCTCGACAATGCAGTGCTCCATGGCCTGCGTTGGCCTTGCCACACAATAGGACAACAGTTGATCGGCGCACCGTTTGCGCTCCAAGTGGTACAGTTCGAGGGTCTCCATAATGTGCGATTCGATCACGTGCCGTCCGATGTCCAGTTCATCGGGCATGCGCATTTTGGGTGGAAAATCGCTCACCTCGAACAGGCGAAAGACGAGTCGGATACGCGGATAGGGGACGCCGTGTGGCACGTGGGGCGGCGGCTGCAAGGCGGGCAGATGATGTTGCAGGGCGGTGCTCAGCGCCTCGTCGAAGCTGGTGTAGGGACGCGCCAGCGCCTGTTCGATCCAATTGTCGCGCTGCAGTCGCATTATCTGCTGCCAGAGCAGCTCCAAGGACTCGTGCTGCGGCACATCGCCGTTGCTCCAGATGCGCAACAGTCGGACGCC
Organism: Drosophila nigromelanica; assembly: GCA_004149465.1. Lineage (NCBI taxonomy): Eukaryota > Metazoa > Arthropoda > Insecta > Diptera > Drosophilidae > Drosophila > Drosophila nigromelanica. The sequence continues at coordinate 5,677 of SCDS01000498.1, forward strand.
GTTGTTGGAGCCGCGCTCCTTCTTTACGTACAGCTGCAGGCGCTTGATCAGCGGCTGCATCGCCGTCTCCTTTTTCTCGTACAGTTCGCGACCGATCAGCGGCAGCGTGCTGATCACCAGGTAGGCATAAAAGTCGCGTCGCTCCTGCGGCGACGCCTCCTCCTCGCAGACATCGGTCAGCGCATTGATCAGCTGCAGCATCGAGCCCAGCGTCAGCACATTCGTATTGACCAGATCGGCCAGCAGCAGCAGCAAACTGCGCGCCTTGCTCCACTGACCCTCGAGCAGAGATTTGAGCAGCTGCTGCGCCAGGCAATTGAGACACTCGCCCCCAAATTCGTAGTCGCGCGAATTCACCAGGCCCACAAAGGTCGCGTAGGCGCCGCTCTGCATCGGATGCGCTGTGACGCACTCGATCAGAATGCGGAGAATGTCGCATTTGTAGATGTGCAGCGTATCGATGACGTAGTAGCTCAGATCCTCGATCCGGCCCTGCACCGTATCGCTGTTGTAATCGCTCAGTTTGCCCATCAGATTCTCAATGGTGCCCATTACCTCCTTGTGATCCGTGCGACGCGGCATCTTACCCGGACGGGCAACCATTTCTGCAGCATGGGCATCATCTGAGTTTTCGTCACGCCAGCGTCGACGCGAATTCATTTTCACACAAATAAGCAAAAAATCAATGAAATTTTCGCAGCACAAATTGAATTATTCAACTATGAAATGAAAATTTCAACTATCTCCGTCAACTACAGACGAGCGAATGAATTATCTTAAATAGCTTTCTTTTCAAGGAAAAAGTAGCATAAAAAATTTCAAAGCCTTCTTATAAATAAATTCGATATCAAGCTAATCGTATTAACCCGGCCTTGCCCGGTCAGGTGTTTTAAGTAAAATGATATAGATTACCCATCCATATATTTTCCACCTGAATGTATGCATTTTTCATCCTTGATTCATTTTTTGTGCAAAGTCATGAAAATTTTCATTAAAAAAAATTATTCTAAAATGAAAATTTATATTTTTATGGCTGTTAAGCAAATTTATTAAAATCCAGTTGATGATCATGATGAATTATAATTGTAATAAGTATTTATTTAGGTAAATAGTATATGCTTTTCTTTTACATATTTCATCAAAAATTTATAAAAGTAAATATTAAAAAAAATATATATATTGAGGCCACTTGTTTTGCAAGCAAATTCTAAATATAAAAGTTAAATGGGGCCAACTCCCTAAATTATTGGTAAGCTGTGTTAAAAAACCAAATATCATAAATATGTAGTTTTATGGGAGAAGGGGGAAAAAATGGCAAATAAAATACGCTTTGTGATGCTGGGAGAATCGCAAACAAGAAGCAACAGCCCAAAAACAACAAGAACAACAACACCAGCTGCAATTTGACGAACGTCATCAAAAATTTTACGACGCTCTTATGAACGAACCAAATAAAAAAAATTGTATGCCACATAAAGCTGATGACTGATCCAGCCACAGATATTGCCAGTGGCAGCCGCACCGAACCAGGTAAGCAAAAGTCTGGAGTCATTATGGCCACAGCATGCAAATGACACATGGTCAATGCCAATGGCCAACAGCTTCCTCCACTGGAGACACCGATATCGACATCAACATCGACAGAAGTTGCGACAATAAAACAGCCACAAAAACTGGCTGCAACTGACGGAGAGAAATCAAGAAATGAAATAATAATAAATTCTGCATGGTAAATTACTTGAAGTCGTAAAAGAAAATATGCAAATCGATTGCATTAATTTCAAAATGATGTGTATATATATATTTTTTTTTCAAGACGGTCGACAGAAGCTAACGTATTGGAACTTGGATTGCGTTGATCCACAAGTTTTGGGCATATTATGCCTATATAAGTTTAAATAATATATTTTAAGAATATACTTTTACTTTTTGTTTTAAGATTTATATTTTATTAAATTTAGCAGCATTTTCTGACAAATACTTTTAGCTGCCATTGATGGACTGATCGAGCCATTAGCATTCAAAATAAAGTCAATAAGAGCCATAACCGTGAAATCGAACTGAAAAGTTATGGACTGAAATTAACTGCAAATCGTTAACAATAATTCAACGCACAGTTCGCAGTTGAATTGGGCAGGGGGCGCCAAGGGGGTGGCTAGTTTGCATTTAAGGCGCGGATCTTCGCAGATACATTTTATGTGCATATTTCACGCCAGACCATCTCCGCGGCCCACGACGAATTCATAAAGTATCTCGCACTTTTAATGATTTCTGAGTTACAAGCTAGCCGAGTTGGGCCTGGACTGGGAGTTGGCATCCGGCGGCCCCGCACGCAGCAGGTACAATGCAACAATTTGGCGGCAACTTATGACAGCGAACCGATCGCAAATAAAGTCAAATGGCGGCCGCACCAACTGATCCTGATCCTCAGCAACAAGCTCCCAGCTTCAAGATTCAAGCTTTAGTGTGGGGCGCGAGAATTTATGCGGCTCTTTGGCCGCGACGACGTCGTTGTTGTTATCGTTGTTGCTGTTGCTGTTGTTGCTGTTGTTGTTGGCGCTGTTGCGGCGGCTTTCGTGCGCACTTAAATTATGAATATTACCAAATGGGTCAATTCGAAATAAATAAGCAACGGTCCCAGCCCAGGCAATGCCAGGCGAGTCAAGCATCCAGCGCGTACCGCCAAATAGAGTTGTCTCTGTCGCAATTTCTCATTGAGCTGTCGTTCGGCTCGATCGTCGTCTTCTGACCACGCATCGGCGCCCGAGCAGGGACCGGCAATGGGAACCGGCAACGGATTTGGCATTGGGCGGCGTTTAATATCGCTCATGCATCTGGTAATCTATGCGCAATTAGCTGCGTACATCAGATTTAGTGTTCTGATTGCATTTGCCTCTCTCGCCGATTATTGGTCGTAAATATGATATGAGTTTTTTTTTTTTGCTGTGTTTTTGTATTTGTGGCATTCGCGTCGCTGGCTCATCCGCTAAATATTTAGGAGACAAGCGGAAATCTATTTAATTTTCCAATAAATGCAAGTTTTGTGTCGGCAATCGAAGTGAATGAAAAATGCCCAAACAGGAAAATAAGATACAATTCGATTAACGCAGATGTTCAAATGGGATATGCAAACTAAAAGAACTTTAATAGATGGGCAGTTATATTAATTAAGAAGCATGTGCGAATTAATTTGCTAGGTATTCAAGAAATATTTCTCTGTTTTAAAAATAATATTTTGCAGTTATATTATAGCAAGTGTTTTAAAAAAAATTATCCCAAATCAACATTGACTTGGTACATAAAATTAAAAAATCTTGTTTATCATCAATTTGTATATCGGAAAATAAAAGGTTATCGATTAAAATTTCAAAACACAGCAGAACAAATTATAAATAATAATAATAATAATAATAATAATAAATAATTCTTAGTTTATCCTTACTTTATCATTACAGTTTCAAAAATATAAATTAAATCCGACAAAATGTATCTTTCTTAAAATGTTTTTCGTTTAGTAAAGAACCATATTTAAGACAAAGTTTTTACATAATACGAGTTTATCTTAGCAACCGAGATTTTATTATCGCATTGTCAAGTTCAACCTAAGTTTATTTGACTGTTAATTATTTTCTAGTCAAACGCTTTTAACTAATGCACTTTCAAATATTTGCTTCAAGTAGTTCAAACAAAATCTCAATATTTATTCAAAATGTTTTATAGCAGCTGTATGAATGATCCATATGGAATAGCCTATTACACAGAGATTAAACATATTTCTAATGGTCTCAAATGATTTAAACGGTACCTTTGGCATTGCGGCCTGATCGTAAAACGGAAACGATTGTGCAGTCGTTAGAGTCGTAAATTCGGTAAACGCGCTTAAGTGATTTTCACACTAAAAACAGCGGGTCCCTTGGACAATTCCCCGCCCAGGCCCGCCGTGGTCCATTGCAATGCCACAATGCGAATGGCTCTCTCTCTCTTTATGCTCTCACATAAAATTAAGTTTTATGGTCGCGTTTGAAGGAACACAGTTCAACAATTAAAGAACAATAAAAGCCACTTTGATGACGGCCTGCTCGTTGCCTCGTCGCCTCGTCGTTTATGACCGTCAACAATTTTGACATTTGACAAGTCGGGTCAACTCGGTGGAGGTGCAACTGCAATCTGGCCGTACCGACAAATCTGTCACGCCCGTTCACCTGGTGTGCGTCCGTTGTTTGACGCTTGTTTACTGTCAAATAATGGCAGAGCTCGTTAAATCTGTAATTTTATGGGCGCTTAAAAAGGATCGTTAAAACCTAAGACAACAAGCCGAGGACCTGAGCATTCAATGGCATTCGGTGTTTATTTAATTATAACTTTTGATGCGACCCTAAAAACAAATCTCGATTATGCCAACACCAAGGCGTCAATATATACAGAAACAAACAAAATCATGTTACCCTTATCATTCAAACTATATGGTTTTACATCCAAAGTACATCCAATTAGAATGTGAGACGCCCACACGCCCGATTCGGGCGAACCTAATAAAAATTTATGGCACTCGGCAATTGATGTTTATGCGATGCAAAGTGCGCGACTTAAAACAAAGCGCAGCCACAGCAACAAATTGTGATATTTACGATCGACAACGTCGAGGATCCCCCCACGCGTCACGCATGCGTCAAAAAAAAAAAAGAAAAACGGAAGCGTCGAAGTCACGACAATCGCTTGGACTTTGTCTGTCCACTTAACGCGGATTTATCACCTCCACCCACATAACGAGCGCAACATAATGCCCCATAGTGCCATAAAAATCACAGATTCTGGTGATTTTGGGCTGAACTCGGCATTAAACGCATATTTATACTTAGCTCTTGGCTTAAATTAATTAGTTGCACATTGAAATAATAAATAGAATTGTTCTAGAAAATACTAAAATAAAGTACTTGTAATTATTAAATTATATGCTACCAAATTGGAGCTAAATGTATAAAAATGATTTACCCAAATTCGCTCAAATATTTGAACTAAACTCATGTTCAAATATTTGAGCGAATATTATATTTTTTATATTTTTTTTTAAAGTTTAATCAAGCGTTAAAATTAAATTAAGAACCGATCAAGTAAATAATAATTGGTTTTCATAAGGTGTGGAATATTCCAAACATTGAGATTATATTCATAAATTTTTTTTACAGTTTAAACATTTTCCACAGTTAACTATTGAACACCCCTCGCACAAAATCTCATTTAATTAGAATCCTTAACATTTTTATAGTCCCCATCGCAGGACAAACAATGCGGCGAACTAGTCGCAATTTGAGACCGCTTTTGGCAGTTGCTCCATTGTTGCCTGGTGCGCAGTTGTCAATCTGGCATAAATCAGGACCACAGACATTGGCGAGAATATGAAGGCTGCAGCATGGCCAATAAATCAGTCAAGTTGGCATTTTAAGGCAACTATAAATATTTGTGATTGACGCCGCACACACACTATAAAAAGGGAATTAAAAATGCGTAAAATTTAACACATTTACAGAGCACACCCCGCTGGAGTGTGTGTGTGTGTGTGTATGTGTGTGTTTGTGTGTGTGCTGATAAGGCGAGTTGCAGATGGCATGACTCAGGGAGCGTCTCCTTGTTTGTAGCAAAAAGAACAAACAGAGTAAGCAATTAACAGACGAATATTGAATACCCTTTTTATATGGTTTTTAAAATGTAAATTTGTTATCTCTTGAAAAACAGAAATGGTTATTCAAAAATTAAAATTTGAAAAAATAATTCAGTTCAATAATTATTATAATAAAATAGCTGTGTAATTTTGGTTAAGTTAGTTAACATTATTTAATTACAGATAAGCTTTATGACAATTTAATTATATAGATATGCAATGTAAAGAGTTTACTTTTATCGATCACGAACATATATGCCTTATTGAGTCTAATGTATCGAAATCGATGACAGAACAGTAATACCCTCTGTAAGGGTATAAAATAAAAAATGTCATTTTATCGGGCGCTTGTCTGGCGCTCTCGACGCCGCGCTCTGAAACTGAAAATGACACTGACACTGACTGGATGCCATCATAAAAAGCATAATTATGGCATTTGTGTTAATGTGATTTTCTGGCCGCAGGCGTGGCAATCAGTTGTTATCAAGGCGCAGGATGTGCACGAGCGAGAGTGAAGCGAACTCATGAGTCTGCAATGAGAGCGAACAGAGTATGCAGTACCCAGCAGAGCTGAGCTCGCATAAATCACTTATTATGAGCCGTAATTAATGCGACTATATGGCGACCCAAAATTTCTATAAATCATCAGATTAGGCAAACGCTGCCACATCCTCTCACTCGCCTTCACAGTCGCAATCGCAGTCGCAGTCGCAGTAGCATATGATGATGTGAACGGCATTGCAGAAATTGTGCGCGCTACTCTATTGGTAACATGACTGAAGATTGTCTAATAATGCCGCAGGAAATACTTAATGGTTGCCGAGATGATTAGGCCAGAAGTGGCCTCATTACGAGTGCGTTAAGCTAGGATAATAAATATTCTAAAATCAAGCGAGTAAAAGCGAAAATATATGTGTTTAAGGTATAAATTAATAATAATAATATACTAGCTGATGCCTGCAATCGAAATTATTTAACCAAGATCTGAATAAAATATTTTCTGTTTTTAATTAAAAATGTAGTTTATAAAATTTGACAGAATAAAAGTTGACATTGTAAATGATACTTGGAATATGTTTCACGAAATATATATTCTTTTTATTTTGGTATAGTTGTGCCAAGACAGGACAGTTATAGTTTGAAAACACAAAATTGTTAGAATCAAATATTAAAATTAAGTACAAAGTGCAAAAACAAAACTCGATTGAAATACATTTAGCTTAATTTTTTATAAGTGAAAAATTTGAATTTTAATACACTTTATTTAAATTAAATTATATCTGCCTAGAAGTTTATTAAAAAGGCGGAAACAAAATTTAATTTATATATTAAGAGCCTCCAACCAAAATGTACTAAAATATAATAATAACATTTTTGTAAAACACTGTGTCTCAAATAAATACTTTGAATATTTTATAAAAAGAGCAAAAATATTTCTTAAATTATTTCCAACTTGTTAAAAACATTTTAAAAGTTTTTAAGCATTGATGCAGTCTAGGGATTACTATAAACCCCTGATATATGCCGTTATATAAAAGAAGAATATGATTATCGGCTTTTTTATTCCCCAAGCTTACAATTTTAGATTGTTAATCTCCATTGGCCAGCGGGAACATCAAGTTCTATGGCTGCCAGAGCTGCCATCTTTGGGCACATTTCGTAATTATTCGATACTGTTGCAGCGTTTTTGGCCAAATGAGCGCCTTTCTGCTCCTTTAAAATAACAATAAACTAAAAGGTCCAGTCGTGCATAAAGCATTCACATTTTGTCCCGTTTACGCTGCCTCAGACCCCAGATCCCAACCCAAGCTCAATTCCAATTCAAATGCCGGCCAACGGGGCCAAGCGGGCCAGCGGGCAGCGGCGTTAATTTATCACTTAACCTTCTTTAGCAGCCAAGTTTATAATTTGGACGGCGATGGAAATGGAAATGGCAACCGAGCAACGTTGACGACGAGGACGAGCTTGGCGACTGCGGCACTTGAACGACTAGTGCCCATCAGTGACCGGCACCGGGAGCCAGGACGAAGTGTGAGCTTACCCCGCCGTTCGTCTTTGTCGTGCAGCGAAAATAAAATAATATAACAAACGGGGCTAACGGGGCTGCCGCCGTTTTAGCCATTTGCCAAAGTTCCATTGTAGTACTTAGCCGAATGGGCCGACTGCCTGCCTGCCCGCCCGCCTGCCTCCATGACGCCGTCGTATTTCTTTAGCTTACGCTCTAGCATCCCCCCCTCGTTGCCCCGCCAACCCCCTCCAACCAACCCCACGGTTCATGTCTCATCGCGTCTGTTGTCCTTTTTGTTGATGCTTTACGCTGGCTGGCGCTCTTTGCTAAATGAAAATGTAAAAGGAATATTCATGAGGAGATTAGAATTATTTTTCGTGCTGTCATTTTCATTTTAACTCCACCTTCTCTCTGCTCGCGACGCTCGTCTCTCATTTTGCGCTACACTCAATTCAAGGCGAATGAGTACATTCGATATTCACGGTTCGAATGTGACGATTGAATTTAAAATTATTTGCAGATCATTGATTGAACAATCTTTAAATATATTTGATTTAGCATATTTCTTACAAAATTATGTATCCATATTGGAAGATAGTTCTTATTTATTTATTTTTTCTTTTTTCAAGCATAAAATAATTTTTTCATTGCCCACTTACAATTTTAATATTTCTTAATCTTTTATTTTTGAACGAACTTTACTTTAGGTTAAATAAAATTTTACTACATTCAAAAGAAAATAACTAATTGTGTATATAAGAAATTATATGCATGTACATATAACATTAAATTGGGTAAATAGATTATGGTAAGGAAATAATATTATCTATTTTAATATTTTTCTAAGTACTTAAAGTCTGCAAGCTCTAGAAAAGTGTATGTTAAATGGAATTCTGTTATTAAAATATTTGAAAATATATATAATATATATATAGTCTGAATAGTGCATTAGTGTGGTTAATTTTGCAGGACACTCTCAAGTCAACCTTAGCTGAAGCTGAAGCAATTACTTCCATTTCTTTCTACATTTATATGTGCTATTTTTTGTTTTTCTCGTTATTCGAGTTTTGCGAGAAGTTATGATTTTTGTGCCAAAAGGGATTAAATTCACGCTCGTTTGTCCTGTTTATGATGAGTGCTGTTTGTTGTTGTTGCTGCTGCTCGACGCGTTGTTTCTTGCATATTCCTAAATGTTTAATCACACACACACACACACACATTGAGAGAGAGAGAGAGAGAAAGAGAGAGAGAGAGAGACAGTCAGGCGGACGGACGTATATGGGGACTGACATGAATCACCCGATGGCAAACGTCGCGTCGCTGCTGTTGCTCCTGATACTGATCCTGCTCCTTCTTCGTCCTGTGTACTTTGCCCTTCGTTCTCGTTTAAAATATTTTGTGAAATTATTATGAAAATGCGTAAAGGGATTTAATAAATAACTGTAACTGCTTCTCGCTTGCTCAAATGAGCCAAACGCTGTACCGTAATTCATGCTGTTGTTGTTCATTTTGTTGTTGTATTTTTTTTGTTTTTATTTTTGTTTTTGTTTTTCATCCCGACTGCTCCTTTTTCTTGTGCATCTGTGTGTTGGCTGGCATTGCCACTGGTTTTGTGTTCTGCCGCTGCCTTTGCTGTGTGGAATTATGTTTTATCCTGAATTATGGATTTTGTTTTGTTGTTTTCTGTCAAAATCATATTTTGTGCCAGTGGCAGCCACCACAACCACCCACAGCCACCCACAAAATTCAAGTCGGAACCCCAACTCGCCGACGCCGACTCATTTACATGCTCGCAAAACGCCGGGCGCGTTCCTTGGCATCGCTTTGGGTACCATTTTGGGCAACTCCCGACTCCAGACTTTGTGCGCCATTAATGAGAATTTGTTTGTATCGACGTCAGTCTGGGGTGGGTGTGTGTTGCCATCGAGGGCGGTTTTTCGGGGGGAGGGGGAGGGGGGAGTTTTGTCGTGCGCCGTTTAGTTGTAAATTTTTTTTGGAAAAAGTTTTTCAAATAATTTCTACTTAATGTTTAGAATTATTTTTAGCCGGAATTAGAAATTATGAAGAATAAATATATCACACACTCAGGACCCAAGCACAAGTGTACTGCATGAATCTCATGAATCTTTTGGCTCTCTGCTTATAATTGCAAAAAGCACTCGTAAATTCTGTACTTAACAAATGAAATTTTGCAATGGAATTGCTTTGGTCCTGTTTGTTTCTTATGAGAACGACCCGCAGGCTATAAAGTAAATGTCCTTTTGAAAACAAAATAATCTTAAAACTATTAATTAGTAGAAGTAATTATATATTTTCTTAATCAATGATAAATTCGATTGATATAAGAGAAATTATACGGTTAACTTTTCTCAAAACCTTCCAAACATATTTGATACGATTGTTAATGAGATTTACAGCTGTAATAAGTTCTAAAATTTGCTCAAATAACAGGGATTAGAAAACGATATATATTGATTTCAAGTATAGCAGGAGTTATCGATTATTTAATATAAACTTAATTTTAATCAAACAAATGAAAATTTTGAAATACCTATTTTCCCATTTTTGAAAGTGAATTTAAAGGGTTTGGCAAATCAACCTAAGTCAAAATCTAGATATTTCCGTAATGATTTTATATTTGAAAAAGCATTCGAGTATTTTGCAATAAATCAAAAACTAAAATTAAATGACATTTTTAAAAATTTACAAATCCTTTCAAAAGAAATTTCAAACTGTCACAATTCCCGCACATTGAATGCTTTAATGCTTAAGGCCAACTTGGGTAGCAAATCATTTTAAGGACCTTCAACGAATGTCAGGCCAAAACCAACAGAAGGCGAACGGAAATGCCAGGTGCGCCATTTTAGGTGACAAATTAATGTGAAGCTCATTAACGCACTGAATAAGGATTACGGGTTTGATTGAAGGTCCTCTGGGCATAAGCACAGACGCACACACACACACACAGACACACACAAGGATATTACACGCATAAGCAGATAACAGATACAAATTCACACTACAACTCCCTCTCTTTGTGTGTGTGTGTGTGTGTGTGCCCGCATATCTCGCCCCCATTTACAGCGAAAAGTGTCATTATATGTACACACAGCGAATCCGAGTCCTGCTACATCCTGTCCTATGCTGGCCCCGACTCGGAACCGAGCAGAGCAACAACAACAGCAACAACAACAACGACAATGAGGCGTCGGGCGAAACAAGGAGAAAATGTGTACATAAAACAATCTCGTTATGTCGGCATTATCCTGAAGAATTCTGGTTCGTCCTCGTCACTCGCAGCGCCATAAATCACTCACACGCTTGGCATATTTCCCCTCTCACTCACTCACACACACACACACACACCCACACACGCACACACAGTGCTGCTCGCGCACTCTTTTGCGTCGCTCGTTCCGTTTGTTTGCCTTTGGAGCGCGCGTCCCTTTCCCACCCCCCTGCTCTTTCTGTCCCATTCTCGCTCTATATTGTTGTCCTGCTTGCACTCAACACTAACGCAGCGTCCCTCGCACGCGCTTTGTTTCACGTTTTGTTTTCAGATTTTTTTTTTTGCTTTTGTTTTTGTTGCTCTTTATACCCTGTAAAATTATTTATTGGATAAATAGCGTGAAAGTTACTAGACAAGGTTTTTATTATTATTAAGGTTATTATTATTTTAAAGTTCGCACTCAGCTGTAAGATCTGAATAGAACTATAAAATGTTAACAAGAAATAGTAGTAATAACATATATGGTAATTTTTTAAGATAATTTTCATAAGTCAAACTCAAAATTGATATACCGATTTATTTAAAGAGTTTTCTTAGAGCTGGTAAAGGTAATCTTAAGACGCTCACGAAATAACCGTGTAGACTTAATTTAAATAAAATCCTACAATTATTTTTTAAAATTTTTTAACTTTTTTTTTATAAAAAGAATAATAATATAAATATAATAATAAATTAATATTTGTGCAAAATAAACCATAGTTTGATTTTCCCATTCGGATATTTAATTTTTACGTGGAATAATCTGAGTCTCAATATTTTTATATAAGAAAAAAGAGCTGATTTTTGTAAAAAGCTGATTTTGTATTAATATTTTTTTTTTTTAATTTGATCCACTTCCTTAAATTTATTGCAAATACAGGGTATTCTATGTAGTCGTGTAGGTTATCATTCCTTTGTTGTTTTTCGGTTGTTGTTGTTTGCATTTTTGTCTTGCCAGTATTTCACCCCGCGGTGACATTTTGGTGTGACAGACAAGACGTGTCCTTCGTCCTTAGCATTTTTTTGCTGTTGTTGTTTCTGGTCTCTGTGTGGCAAGTTTATCGTTTTAATGTTGATACAAGCGAGGGTCGCTCGCTCGTCCGCGTCACATTGCGTTGCAGGGATAATAGGATGTTAAGTAAATATTTTAAAAAGCTTCACACCGCTCCCGTTGTTGTCCCCTTTTCGCCCAGCAACTGCGGCCAGCTTCACGAGTCCTGGCCAAATCGTAGGCGACCCCAAAGTTTCAGGCAATGGCCGCTCATTTGCAATGGGCGGGCGGTCTTTGGGGGGTCTTTGGGGTGTTCGTGGGCAGGAATTGGGGATTTTTAGGGAATGACTCGACTCTGGCACAATCTAATCCAGTTTTGCCGGCTGCCAAGCACTTTTTGGCATAAATCATTTGCATACAAAATGAGCGTGGCCTGCAAATGAGAGCCCAAGATGAATGCTTCAACAACAACAGTAACAACAACAACAACCAACAGCAGCATCAGTTGAACAACAAGAAGAGCAACAACTCAGGCTTATGGCAATGAGGTGCCTAGCAAACCAGCAAAAATCCTTTCAATTTTCGCACACATTCAATTTATTAATTAAAACATTTTTTCCTGTTTGTGATTTCCATTTCGAATGCTTCCAAAGGGGGGAAAGGGGGGGGGGGGGGGGGGGGCCCGTGAGCGCCCGGGCGCAAATTATCCTCCGCTATCCTTGCGCGAAATAAAATATCACAAACAGTTACTGCCCCATAAATAATGGGAATTTATGCCTGGCATAAACTGTTCGCCCCATCCCCTCCCCCACAAAACCCATCCCCAAGAGCAAAACAAAAGGGCGGCCCAACTTTTCTGCTGAAATTACCATTCAATCATTTCGTAATTGCCACAACTCCCAAACCTCCCGACCAGCCCCCTCCCCTCAACCCGACAAATTCACCTACCGCCTACCTCATTCAACTCATTCTCATTTCTCGTATTCATTTACTTTGCCGCTTAATTCTAACAATCTATTTTAATAAGCCTCCATTTTGCGAGTATTTTGCAAGCAAATTGGTTAGCAGGATACCCGAATGCTGCCGTGTCCTTGCTGCCGTGAGTACACCTGTTTCAATAGCACCGGCTCAACCAATGGCTGGGGGCTTAAAACTATTGATTTTCTATTCAATGGCTTTTCAGCTGCTCTCAGAAGTTTAAACTTAAGCTTTTCGTCTGTCATAAAGTTGGTAAATACGCGAATCTTTCAATCAAATTCGTTTCTAAAACAAATTAAGCTTTTGGGACTAAAACGGAGAATATTATTTAAAAAATACCTTATAAAGTTTTGAACTGTAGGAAAATATTTGAATATACTGAGTTACATAAAATATAGTTAAAAAGATAAAATATTGTTAAATATTAAGAATAATTTTAATAATTTTATAATTTTATTAAAATCAAAAGGAGAGATAGTCAAAAATTATATATAATTTCGATAAAATATAGTTAATTATTAAAAATCATTTTATTATTAAAATCAGAAGGAGAAATAGTCGAAAATTATATATAATTTCGATGATAAAGCACGCTTACCAATACTCTAACTTTTTCGAACGCATTCGTTCTAGCCCACATCTGTTTGGCCAACCTGTTCCAATAGTCGTCGATTCTATTTGAACGCTTTTGTCTAAATGTTACTTGGGCAATTTATTGAAAACCCTCCTGCACAGAAAAGGCAATGAAACAGAAGCGAAACACAAATAAATAAGGATAATAACAGCACAAGAAAAAGTGCGATGGCCATAGAAAACGAAAAAGGGGTGGGTTGGGGGCGGTTCGTCTTTCTGGCTGGGTCGTTGCCTGGGTTAAAATGGGTGGTATTCTTCTTCTTCTTATTCTTCTTTTGGACCGAGTGCCACAAAAGGCAATTAAAAAATATTTAAACTGCCAAATGGCTGCGGCTCGTGGCTGCCACTGGGCTGACTGACTGACGGACGGAATGACGGACGGCTTGAAGACAAAAGTTGGCGCCCAACTGATAGGATAATGCCGCTGCTTGATTTCATTTTTGGGGGCGGGGGGTGGTTCGGTGGTGGGTCAAGAAAATTTATGCATAATTTTGCTTTGTTTCTGGTCCCCGGCAAATCAGTTGAGTTGTGTGATTGTGTACGTGAGCATAACGGTAAAATGGCCAGGCTAGACGGTCGAACCATACTTCTTTCCATCCCCCTTATAGCCACAATCGGGCGACCCGGTGGTTGCTTTCGGCCGGCCTGTCAGAATTGATTGATTGAATTGCCACTTTATGAAATTTGTGAGTCTTCTGAGATGTGCGTGAAATTCGTGCGCTCTTCGCCTCAGCTGGGGGGGGGTCGATTGGGCTGCTGCCACTGGGTTTCTGTGGGTGTGGGTGTGGGTGGTTTGGTGGTGCTGTTGGCACGCGGAGGGTTGCTGCTGATTTGTGTGCGTTTTGGCTACCATTTGCAGCATAAAATACATAAAATTATGTGCAGCGCTGAGGCGGCCATTAAACTTGATAGATTTATGACAGGCAACAGCGGCTGCTGAATCAACAGCAGCAGTTCCCGGGTCGGGGGAGGCGGGGAGACTCTCGAGCCGTCACATAAAGATAAAGCTGATTAAAATTGCAAAATTGCTCGAATGAGATTTGGGGAAATGTCCTCCTATGCACAAATACCAGCCCTACTCCTATTCAATTTTATCATTTGTTATGATGAGATAAAAATAACAAAAAAAAAAAAAATAATAAAAATTTAATATTTGGTTTGGTTCACGGTTAGAGGCAATGCCGGTTCGGTTCGTGATTGGTTTCATAATGAACTCAGGTTTGAGGTTAGTTGCTTCAAGTTCTTTAAATTTTATGAAAAAATATATAGTTTTATTTTATTATTTTTGAGAATACTCATTACGAGGTAAGGAAAAATACATATTTTAGTTCGAAAAATAAGTCAGGTGGAGTAAAGTATTTTATAAATGCGAATTAAATGTAAACACAGAATCAATCGAGACCCCAAACAACGATGAGCATCATGAAAATCGGTTCAGTTTTCACACAGTTATGGGTCTAATCGTAAACAAAATACTTAATATAATGAAAATCGGTTTAACTTATGAGACCACCGCTGTTCTTTTCTATGAAGTGCTGAATTTAATTATATGTGAGATAATCGTGATTAAATAAACTAGAGTTCACACAAAACATCATGAATCATAAACAATTTCCTTTCATACGTTTCCTATGCTCAGTAAATAAAAATCACTCAGATTCGCATGAGAAACGAAAAGAACAAGCGATAAAATCCGTTGCGATTGAGTTTTTCAACAATGGTTGCTCTTATTCGAAATTCGAACTGCCATTGCTCCGCGCTCTACACGAGATGTGCTTGTGGCTATCGTTGTGTGCGTTTTGCATGGCTGTGTGTGTGGACCAGTGAGCGTGGCCAAGTTGACAGGTGATTGATTGACAGGCGGATGAATGGATGTTGTGCGCCGGTTGAGCAAGCGAGATAGTTGAGGGTCGAATGCTCGAACAGTCGAACGTGTCTAAACACAAATTCTGCTCCGCCCTTGCAAAGGGGGAAACAGTGAAATAAAAAGATATATAAAATACAGCAAAACAGGTTTTTTGGGTTTTCATTACTGCTCGTGAAGTGGCAATGCTTGAGTGCAGATGAGTTCTGTATATTTATCCGTACATTAAATGACATATATTTAAGATTATTGTTGTTTAATTTTATAATGCATTTATAAAGAATAAATAAAACATTCAGCAAATAGTTTTATAATATTATTGTACTTATTGATGTTTCATTGCTGCTTTTATTATTTGTTATTAATGATATTTAAAATAATTTGTCATTGAAAGTACCGACATCTATCTTGTTGTAACGGCATTTTAAATAACACTCATGCGCGCTTTGTAACGCACAACTAAAAATTCGAGTTCGAATATAAATACTCACACAAGCACACTCCGAAAACGACGGGAGAGAACTGTGGCTCTCTGAGCAGAACGCTCTCTCGCCTCTCGTACTTCGAAACTTGAGTCAAACACGCAAATCAGCTGTTTCTGAGTGGTATTTTTTCGACGACGTCAAAATTGCAACAATTGTTTGCAATTTGTCAAATTTATAACTAAAACTATTCAACACAAAGAGACTTACAATTACCCAGATCAAATACGCGACCAATAATTGCTAATTAATTCAAATTTCAGTTAAAAGTAAAGACTTATGTGTATAGAATGTTTCAGCCGCTTACCGCAGCGTGCTCTGCCAATACGTAATTGAAAAAAGTCACAAAACAATCAAACCTATTATACACTAAGTTCACTTGTCACTTGCACATGTATTTCACATTAAATTGATTAATTAAACTTGCGCTTGCATTTAACAATTGTTTTTCAATTTTAGCTCGCTTTACTCGTGCACAGCGCACTTTCCATCAACGCGCGTCAGTTTGCTCTTAACAGCTGGCGTTCGCTGCAAAGTTCGAAATTCGAAATGCCACCGCCGAGTGGATGAGCGTGAGTACGGAACGCGCTCACATGTCAAAGTCGAATGAGTGTATTGAGTTCTCTTTATCGAATTCGCAAAACGAAAAAGAGCACAAGTAGTTGAAAGCAACTGAGATGAGTGCAAATTCATGTACACTGTCCGCCGTTGAGTGGAAAAAGCACTTAGAAATATTGGTTGAATACCGGAATAATATGAGGGTG
Organism: Drosophila nigromelanica; assembly: GCA_004149465.1. Lineage (NCBI taxonomy): Eukaryota > Metazoa > Arthropoda > Insecta > Diptera > Drosophilidae > Drosophila > Drosophila nigromelanica. The sequence goes on from SCDS01000498.1 coordinate 22,324, forward strand.
TCAAGTCTTTAATTTATAACAATTAAAAAAATTTGCGTAAAAGTCCCAATTAGAAAAAATAAAATTAAGTCAATAGTTTCATAAAAAAAAAAACAACAAAATAATTTTTAAACATAATAAAAATTGATTCTTTACGTATGTAAATTGAAAAATAATTGTAACTCTAAAAAACCCTTAATTTTTATGAATTTTTATAGTAACTATATTTATTTGTATTATTAATATTGATATAAATAATATTTATATATAAAACATAATAAAAATGGATTCTTTCCGTATGTAAATTGAAAAATAATTGTAACTCTAAAAAAAAAACACTTAATTTTTATGAATTTGTATAGTAACTATATTTATTCGTATTATTAATATTGATATTATTACTATTATCATTTTTATTATTATTAATTTTTCCTAGCGATTATTTTAATGTAAGTTAATTGTTCTTAGTATGTGGCAAATTTTTCCTGAACATATTTTTTACTGCTAGCTTAATCAATTAGAATCTATAATTTAAAGTAGTTATTAAATCACGTTAAATGGATATTTCCTGTATCATTAGAAGCACTTACGAGGAGCAGCGTTTTCAAAACCACTTTGCATAGCTGCCACATTTGCTGGGGCAGAAATCAAAGCGATTTCTCAAATGTCCCAACTGCAATTTGATGTACAATTTCTTGGAGTTGTTGTTGTTGTTTTTTTTTTGTTTTTTTTTTTTTGTAGCATGTTTCATATGGGGACTAGAACTAATTGCGTGTTCACTGCGAAATCGTTTCAATTTATCGCCTCGGGTTGATTTTATGCTTCAGATTCACATACATATTAATGAAGCCGCAGTCGAGCGATTGCCAACTGTGTGAGTGAGAGGAGATTGTGAGCCAATCCTGGCCAAGTGGAGTCGAATGAATCTGCTTGGCTGGCTGGCTGGCTGGCTGCTCGCCTGACGGACTGACGGACTGACTCTGGGGGCTCCGGACCGGCGTTGATTTATACGCTTCAATCCCACATTTTTATTTCTTTGGCTGCCATTTAGCTAAAATATTTCATATCTGCGCCATCGCGCAACGTTCGCCAGGCTTGAGGCATGCATCCAGAACTGAAGTCGAAGCTAAAACTGAATCTGAAGCTGAAGCTGGGCCTGATGCTATAGCTGGTGTCCGTTGCCCGTTGCCCGTTGCCTGGACAGCCGCTGCCCCGTAATTATGCGATTTGTTATTCGAGATTTGAGGCGATTGTGACTGTGAATCATGTGCGCCGGGCAGAGACGGCAAAGCGCAGATGATTTAAAATGCGATTTCAATTCTGGCATTTCTGATTCGCAATTCGCAGACTTTTTGTGGACCTGGCAGAGGGGAACAGGTGAAGCTGCCCATATACATACGTATATATGTATATCTACATTTATATGTGTGTGCGTGTATTGCATGCTGATCCTGGACACAGCCAGGAGGCGAGCCCGAGCCATTGCATGTGCAGCACACAGACATTAAGACAGACACCCATTCCGAATCCGACTCGGGCTCTGGCTCCGATTCGCATTCGCTGACTGAGTGACGTACTGAGGCCTGACTGATATGGGAGGGAACCTGAGTAGGTATAGGTGCCCCCAAGATCTGCGGCAGCAACAGCAGCAACAGCTCAACATGCGCAATCTCTGAACGCATATTCATGCACTGGCAGAAACAGCTGTGTGGAATGAAATCAGAAATATATGCATTTATTACATTTACTAAAAGATAATATTAAATAAAAAATTACTTCAATATTTTATTCCATACTATTAGTTTTATGAAAAAATCTCATCTTTATATAATAATAAAAATATTATAATAATGCAAACTGAGTTTGAAAAATATTGTTCGTAATTATAAACGGGAACAAGTTGACTAAAGATTCAGCTGAAATGAGCTATAATATTTATTATTATTATTTTTTTTTGTTAAGATCATAGAAAAAGACTTATAATAAACAACACGAAGATACTGCTAGAGAATCATAATGCAAATTAAATTTTTTTCTTAAAACTAACTAACTGTGCTTAATCTATTGCAGGTGAGCCTAAGCAGTTTGTGAATTTGAACACTTATTTTATCATTTAGTTTAGTTAACCAGTTTACATATAAATATGTTTTTAACTAGAGTTTCTGCACTTTTTTAAGAATAAATAAAATTCCAAAACTTGTCTCATAAATTTCACCTTGCACCACATATATACTTTTTTTGCAGTGTATTTTTGTCTGATGCTGTGAGTGTTGGCCGCGCTTGATTGCATTGCATGAGGCCTTCGTCATTGGCAACGTCGTCGTCCTCGTCGTCGTCGTCGTCGTCGTCGTCCATCTTGGCACAACGTCAGAATGTGCGATTCGTTAGCTTTGGCGGTTGCTGGGGCATAAATCACTCCCTGGCCGGGACTTGATCGCTTAGCGATCCTCCTTCAACTACTCCCTGTTGCCCTCTCCCCCTTCCCCCGTTCCTCGGTCCTCGGTCAGCAGCAACTTTAGCTGGCTGCGTTTCGTTGATTAATAATTAATTTGCGTCTTTTTGCCTGCGGTCATCGTTGGCGTTGTTGTTGTTGTTGTTGCCGTTGCCGCTGCCGCTCACCTGACGACCTGACTCCTTTATAATGAACGGTTTGTGTGTGTGCCAGGACATTCGTCGTACATCATCGAAATGCGCGCCCATACGCCAAACGTCGCTGGCTGATTGCCTTGGCTCACAGGTTGTCGGGGCTCCTCCTTAGCTTAATGCATAAATTCTTTTGGCCAGGCCTCCTCCTAACCGGTATTTAATGCAACAACAACAACAACAACAGCTTAGACCGCGGCGGCATAAATTAAGCGAAAGGTGTTTATACATTCGACAATAAATCAATTAGTAAATTTGTAATTATTATGTTCATAAATCTCAGCTGGAAAGCCGCATCAATGGATCCACGATTTAATCCAAGATTAAAATATTTTGATAGTCACACCCCTTCACTAATACTACCAAAAAAAAAAAAAAAAAAATATATATATATATATATATATATATACATATAAAGAGATCTTCAGTGTGCTGGCATTCAGACTATATCGGTATCTAACTTCAGATGGGATTACAGACATGGTTATAAATCAACTCCATTAAATCTGTATTTCGTTATACAATTATTATTTACGTAAGCATGTTTATGTAACTTCCATGTCATTTATTTCTATCCCATTCCTACAAATCAGCATCGCAATAATAAATAAAAAATATATTTTAAAGTAATTTCTTGATTGTTTTCATTAAGAATTTCCATTGCTTACCAACAGTTTAACCCGTGTAATTTAATTCACATCCCAATTCACAAAATTTCCATTAATTTTTGATAATATGAGGTAATTTTAGAAAAATTCGAAAGAAAGAAAAATCGATAAACAATCAAGCTAAAATATTTATTTTCAGAAAACCAAATATTACATATCCAATGGAAAATGTATTTTTGCATATAACCTAATTCGATATACGTGATATTTAACTCATATATCAGATACAAATAAAAAAAATATATATTTATATGTATATATTTTTATTTAGACGAAAACATTTCCTTCAATGCATATTTCGTGACAAAATAACAATACCCTTGGGCAATAAACCTTCCTTATTTTCCAGATTCCCTGTATTCATACGTACATATCAGATGTATCTGTCAGCTTCTTATGGTTTCTATTCTTTTAGGGCATCTTAAAGTCAAACATTTTGTTAATTAATTTCAAATTGCTCCTTAATGTCTTAATATGCGCGCATTAATGAGGTAATCTTCCATTTCGGTGGCATGGCCGCTGGCACTTTGGCTGCCATTAATGGCAGCTCCTCCACACACTCGATTCAGATACATCCGTCATCGGGCCGCGGAGCAGGTGACGCCCACAATTTGGTGTGTTTATGCGCCATTATTAGCACGTCATAACTTTGGGGCCAGCAGCGACGAAAAGCTGCCGAAACTTGCTTTATTACTGGCCCAGGCCCAGGGTCCGACGAGCGCCAAAAGTTGCCATCAATCACGACGAGAGTCAAAAGGATAAGCAAATGACGACGCAGCTCGGTCACCCACGGATTGGGGGATTGGGAGATTGGGGGATTGGGAGCGTAGGTGCCGGGGTCGGTCATGGCGTTTATTTATGCATAACACGGCCGATTGCGAGGACGGGGGCGTTGCCGCAAAGTGATTTTAAATGGGCCCCGGCACAGGCCCTCAAATTTGACGATGTTGTTGTTGACGACGACGACGCCTGACTCTGTGCATGAAGTGGCCTCTGCCCGAGAGCTGGCCCCGCATCTGGTTAACAGCCTGTTGGCCATTAAATGCTGTCGCGAGTGAAAACAAAAATAACAAAAAACAGATAACAGTTCCCTAGTCGACATAATCCGACTAGTACACACCCTTTTTAAAAGCTAAGGCACAAATCAATAGATTTAAATGTCAAACAAATCTATGAACAAGAACATGATCAGTTTTGGCAAAGTTTTAATAGATTCAAAATTGCTGGATAACATTTTTACATGAAGTTCGACTAAATATTCGCTTTCTAGATTTAAGTGCAGCAATAATATTTATAATATATAATATTTCTCATGCAAATTTCAATAAATTTGTCAAATTTTTAGCTATAACAATATTCAAATTAATTTTTAAAAATTGAAAGATTCCAAATTTTTTTTTAAAAAAGCTAGTATTTTAAAAACACATGCAAAGTTATTGATAATTACAGGAATTATACTAACTTGACTAACATGGCTTTTACGACTCAGATTGATGTTAACTATGAATATATACCTAATAATCTACTCGATGCTCTTAATTAAAGGGAATAGCAAAAAATATATATACATTTATATATATATCGGTATATACGACCAATAAATTACTTATTTGCTTATCTTCGCCACACAAGGATATTGTTTTAAGTTTTCGTAGGGTACCCATTGAATCAAATACCCTAAAGCGGTCTAGTTGATATTTTACTTTGTAGGCAAACATGGTAAATTGCAACGATATCAAAGTGATGCCCAAGGATAATACGACTACTATTGAACTAATGCAATTTACTTAGCAATTACCATAAAGGAGGAACAAACAACTCACAAGGACCTTTGTTGCGAAATGAAACCCAAAAGCCGAATCTGCGACGTTGTCTGCGTTTTTCAATTCAAATTCAATTTCGATGCGCTCGGCAATTTCCAATCCATATGGCAAAGGACTCACGTGATTCACCCACCCGCAACCCACTTGCCTTCAATTCGCCAGCATTGCAACTAAACCGGGCACAAGGATGAGGATGAAATTATGGCAAATGCTGAATGCAGTTGTGCCAGCAGCTGCTGCAGCTGCCTTTTCTACCCTCTGCGGATGGGCAGAGGATGCGGCAAGTACGTAACGGGAAAGTACGTAAAATACTCCATGGAGTAAATCTAATTTAGCTGGACAAGTGACTGTCATTGATTGTCCATCTTCAGTACAGTATAGTGTTTGCTGTCAGTATTGTTGCAATTGTTGCACGATGGGTGAAATGCCAGAAATTGCTTTAATCTAATATACGAAATCAATCAAGCTCAATATATATTCATATACATATATTCCTACATATGCTTCTAATTCTGATATTCTGAATTTATTTTCAATAATACATTAAAATATTAAAATAATACATAATATGAAAGAGCATTTTTTTTGGGTTTTATAAGTCAACATTTTTCCAACGCATTTTCCATTAAAGGAGTTGATAGTTAGTTTTTTTAATTAATGGAAAAATTTACTATTATTACTATTTAGTTTCTTTTTTATATTTTTTATTTTATTTTATTTTTATTTATATATGATTTTGTTCTCTCTAATTAAGTGTTCACCATTTGCATTACTTTGCAGCTACAAAGCAACTAGTTATTCGCTTATTATATTGCTATTTGAGTTAATTAAGTCCCTTTGAACTTTTGTATTTGTACCTTCGTTAAAGTTAAAGTTATCACTTTAATCAAACAAGTCTCTGACGCAGTCTCTTCTGTTCCATTTGGAGCGACAGATATTTCCCATTTCAATTTCAGCTGCATTTCGTGCAGCATCGTTGCCAATGTGCCATCAACTACTCTGATTAGTCGTCCTGGCTGGGAGCGCATCATTTCATACCCGATTGTACAACGGCCTCTCGCTGGTCAACCCAACTGGATGCGGATTGGATTTGTTCAGCTGCTGCTGCTGCGGCTGTCGATGCCGTTGCCATTGCCGTTGCCGATGCGTGTGGCGGAATGTGCGTCTGTGTTTTTAGAAAATAAAATTGCATTTTCATGAACCTTTGGGCTGGAATTTATCTGGCGCACAGATTTTCCGTGCCCCCCCCTACCCGTTCCTGTTCCATCTCTCGGTAGAGGCCTTTCCAAATAGGCACGCACGATGCATAAAGCGCATAAATAGCTGCACAGGCAGCCCAAACTACCCCCCACCCACCCACCCTTCGATCCCCCTGCCGAGTGGCTGGTGGCATCAGCAATTGTCCCAGCCATGGCCAGGACATGCGTGCATATTTACGAGTCGACTGTGGCGGCATCAGCTGCACCAAAAACTCGATTGCCTCGTCCTGTTCGAGTGTGCTCGTCCTGTGCTCTGGTGCACAACGCTGTGGTTGTCGAGACTAACTGGGTGTATGCCTGTGTGTGTGTGTGTGTTTGTGTGTGCGTGTTGGCGTCACAAAATAATTACCAGAGCCTGGGCCTCGCTTCGGTCGCTCGCTCGGTGATTGAGTTGGCAAAACGTTGCACTCGATTTGATTTTTTTTCCCCCCCAACCCCCAACCCTTAACCCCGTAACCCCACCCAGTTGGAATTTATGCGTGTGCCATTGGGCCCAAAGTTTGTCGGTTTTTAAGCTAATTTGGCGAGCATCCTGGCTGGCCAGCCTGGCCAGGCATTTGAGTGAGTGAGCAAGATTTAGTGGCACACATAAATGCCAAAACCGAAATGCTCCAACAGCAAATCACGGCCAGAATGACACGCCCACCTCGATTGCGGTGCGCAGGGCTTGCACATTTTTGGCACAACAGTGCAGACAGAGCTGTTTTTCGGGGGGAGGGGTTGGTTCAGATGGCCAGTTCTTGGCCAGCTGAGTTCGGAGCGATTGGGACTGGTCAGTGCAGTGCAGCAGGGAACCTCATGATTTGCCCATAAATGCAACAACAGCAACAACAACAACAACAATGACTACAACCATGACATGTTTGTGCACCAGACAAGCTCAACGAAAATTTGAATAAAGTTCAAAATGAGAGGCAACAATTGTGGTCCTGCACCATGTGAAATAAAGACAAGGACTTCAAGTAGCTGTTAACTGGACTAAAATTCCTGATTTGAAATCTTGTTCAATATAAGTAACTTTGAGTTAAAAGTACACCGATTTCCAGTATAATTATCCTAATCTAATCTAATTATCAATAGTCAATCAAGTTTCTTCCAATGAAAGTTGACAACGATTTTTAAATACAAAACAGCTTTCACCTATTTTCCAGCTTTCTTTGTGGATTACGGTAAAGTCATGTTATCAGAATGAGAAGTCGCGGATATCATTAAAATTTAGATCACTAGTATATATAAATACTCTTTAAGAGTATAGGTAAATTTTGGATTTAGGTCGACTGATCAGAACAGAAACATTCGTCTGGTGTCTAAGCGTATTTTCCAACGTCTCAAATCTCAAATCTTTCAAGTCAGATTCACTTTTGCTTTGTATTTGTATACCCTGTACTTATTGAAGATAGTTAAAGATAAAGTTAAAGATATATATAGTTATTATATATGTATATAGTTAGTTCACATTTTAAATTTTCACTTAAAATTTAAAATATATATTCAGATTAAGATCCCAGCGTAGTTCGTTATTATATTCATGTGTATCGAAGGCTATGCTTGCTGCAGGGTATCTGCTAGTCGGGCGCCTTGCGGCCATTTGACTCTTGTTCTTACATTTTTGTCATGTCTTGTCGATGTCATTGGCAGTAACCAATCGAGTTACCAATTGGCAAGTGGGCCTCTTTGCCTACCTGCAGCTGTTGCTGCATGTGTCACGTGTTATCGTTTCTCCCGTTCTTCACACTGCCGCTCTGCCCGCTCACCTCCCACCCCACCCCACCACCACCCCCTGCCTTGCCATTGTACTGCGCTCTTGCGCTTATGGCTGGAGGCTTCTCAGTGTCCGTCGTTGTTGTCCTCGTCGTCATTGTCGTCGACTCCAATAAATCAGTTTGATTTATTCACCTTCGCAGATCGTTCTTTTTTTTATTTTGGTTTTTGGTTTATTTCGATTGTTGTCGTTGTCGTCGCTGTGGCTGCCCCATCGGCTTGTTGTTGTTGTTGTTGTCTCTCGACGCGCGTGCTTGCATCTCGCTGGGCTCTTCTATGCATCGATCTCCCCAGGCAAGGTTCCAGTTCCCAGTGCTAAAGATCACCTGAGCCGAGACTGTCTCCGTGGAGCGTCTAATTCAGTTTAGCATGCGAACTACGACAACCAAATAGCAGCTACAACTACAACAACAACAACAACAACAACTACTGCATATGGCAAATATCCATTTCGTGACATTTGATTTCATATTCAGATTAGTTTTATTCGCTTTAGCGACCGAATCCATTTTGGGTTGCATTTATGCAAATCCCCCGATAATTTGCTTCAAATCTGCAAATTGGAATGTTCTGAATTTAGAAACTATATATATATTTTTTTTATAGGTTTTTACAAAAACTAATAATCTTATATTAAAAAAAATATTTGAAAACCACAGCTTTGCAATTTCAACTTTAATTTCGAAAACATTTTTCAATATTAAAAAATTATTTTTTTTGTTTCTTACTTTTACTCTTATTTTCTTAAACTTTTATAAGAAGACTTAATCACTTGAACAGAATTGAAGGGCTTTAGACTTGTCTTTGACTTACTTTCTTGTTCATGGAATAAATAAAAACACATATCAAATTTTTCGGCACCTTCTCGAGATGTGTGTTTGAAAACGTTATGGAAATCTGCGTTCACGACAATCTCAAAATGTGAACAATGGGTCTCTGTCATAATAAAAGCTACTCGTTCATTGTGTGCACAAGTCTCTGGCGGAGGAGCACTTGTAATCGTTTCCCGCGAGTCATTTGGCTGACAAGAAATTTATATTAATTTATTACAGTTCAACTGACAGAGAATTAAGCGGCAGACAATTTATGGCTTTGTTTTCAGCGCATTAAGCAGAAGGGAAAGAAGAAATCATTTATGTAAATGTATCCAAAATGCTTTCCGACAGTGTTGCTCATCAATCGCATCAGCTGAGCACGCGACAAGCTGCGCAGATTCTCAAGATTCTCGTCAGAGTGCTGGGAAAACAAGTAAACATGAATAGAATATGGAAAGTTGTTATCGATAGTTTAAGAAGAGTAAGAACAAGAACGAAGATATCTTTAAACTTATCAATATTTATTCTTGATTAAAATATAGCTATAGTCTTTTTTTCAATGTCTTCAAACTTTTTTCTAAAATCGATAAATATCGATCTATAGGTAATGACACTTTTTGGATGTATTCATAGCTTGGCATACCATATTCCGGATCTATTTTCAGGTTTGACACGTTTTAGTCAAAAAATCGATCATAATTTATCGTCATCGATATTTTGCCATCTCTATGGCTGAACTCTAAAACGGCATTAGTTGCATATATTTGCATGTTCAGGGCCAATGGCTTAATTACGACGACCCACATTCGCAGTGGAAGCCATTCGCTCGTCATTCATCCGCTGGCGACAAGGGACAGCGACAGAGACAGCGACAGAGACAGAGACAGCGACAGTTAGCGACAGCAACATTTTGTCGCGACAACATTTCGGCAGCGACGGCAACTGTCGCCAACTGTTTGGTGTCTCCGTGTCGCCAGCTCGGGCTGTGACATCTCTCGCCGCTTGATTTGGATACACAAGAGCGAGAGAGTGAGTGTGTGAGAGAGGGATGGATGGGGGGGATGGAGAGTCACTCACACATTGGCATCATCATTAGCAAAGAGCTGCGGCGACGCGACGTTGATGCTGTTGGCAGCCTTGTCGCAGCCTCCGCTGTCAAAAGTTGATTTACCGTTTTAATTTTAAGTTAAAAACCTGTCAAAAATAAATCATTCAATCGCTCGCTCGCTCGTTCGCCAACTGCCTCTTTCTCTGCCATTGGCTCGGCTCATCGCTCACCCTTTCCCCGCCCCGTCCCGCCCCGCCCCTTCCAAGCAGTCCCTATCCGATCTGACTTTATTTCGCATATTTACGCATTTCGTAGCGCCACTAGACAGTGACCCAGTTGCCACCACCAACGTGCCCCAGCTGCCCCTCATCCGTGGATGACATACGAGTAGTCGCAGCTCATTCGAAGCCATTCATTAAGGCCTGAAGTTGCAGAGTCTACGAGTGAGCGGAGTGAGAGGTCTTCATGAATTCATTCATGAATTGTGCCCGTAATTGAAGTACTAGACGGCTCTGACACTTTTTAATTGAGAAATTAATTCAAGTTTTCGTACAAGTGATGCTAAGAAAAAATCTAAAAATCGATGTATCGATGTTAACCAGCAACGATAATCTGTTTTCTTCGATATATCGACAAATCGATGATTATCAACATGATATTTAAATGCGATCACATCACTAATACGATCAGTTTTATCATCAAAATGACCTTGTTTGCATTGAATCCGAGTTAAAAGAAATTTTTTAAAATGTTGATCTGTATTTGTATTATAAAAAAAAAAAAAAAATAGAACAAAGTTTTGCATACTTTTTACTTTTTATTCAAAAAATAATTAAAACGACATAATAAATATATTTCATCTTCAGTTTACCTGGGGCAAATTTCAAAGTATAATTTTAGTATAATCTATAAATTTTTGAAAGAAAAGCATTTATGCAATATTATTGGTTTAGGCTACAAATCGATTAACTTTTGCTTAATGTTTAACTCAGTAACGGGATTTCAATTCTGTTCCATACCCAAGTATAAATGTAAAAGGTATAAATACTTATCAGTACTTATAAATAAATGACTTTAATTCTGGATATCGATAATGACGTCAATCGTTAAGAAAAATATCAGTGCATTTATTTGGTGTCAGCTTTTCAACTCAAGGCTGTTATTGCAATAGTGCTGTAACCGGATATTCAATATCAATATCAAAACAGTCTCTCATGCCGCAGACATCGAAGCTTACAGTCATGTCCATCAGTATGCATACAAATATAGATAAGACGCTCGGGGAGGGGGGCACTGGGGGGAGCAGTAGCGAATGTTCACACGCGCCCAGTTTGGTCGATAATTGATGCATTATAATCGCGGCGAGATGTGATTGATTATGACAGGTGTGCGCAGTCATGTGAAAACGCAGCGAATTCCAATGCCGCCAAAATGATTTGCTTGATTGACAAGCAGGTCAAGTCAGCAGTCAGATCCAGTCGCCGATTCAGTGCCACGTTTCGGACGTTCAAGTTCTGTTCGCTGGCCAGCTGCACTCATCAGACCCGATGGCTACACTCGAGGGGCAGCTGCATTGCTGCGCTGGCGCTCTCCGCTCCGCTGGCGACAAATTTACGCATGCCGCGACAGGTTCATTAATTGATGTGCACACTGTCGCTGCACGAGCTGGCCAAAACGAGACGGCGCATCGAAGCCATCGAAGGCAGCAGCTGCGCAGGCGCAGGCGCCGTTGCCGTTGCCGGATGACGTTGTTGCGTGCGGTGGCCGCTTTCGGTGGATATTTCTTAATCGATATCGAAATGATTTACGTTTGCTGCCTAATGAGTTCGCATACACAAACACAAACACAGCCGGACACGGGGGACAGCCAATTTTCCTTTCACGCAACGCTGCGGCGGCTTTCAATTTTTAACATCAACTCCGCGGCTACCGGCTATCAATCTCTGACATGATGCGGCTAAACTGAACAGTTTTCAACTTTTGCTTCTTTTTATTTTTCGTATTTCTTATTTTTTTATTTTTTTTTATTTTTTATTCTCCGCCAGTTGATTGGCATTTCAATTAACGAATTAGTCATTTGCATGCGGTCGCTTTGAGTTGATGCTGATGCTGTACTTCCTGCTTTTGAGCGTTGCCATCTTATCGCTACCCTTTTAGCACACAGCTCCAGCCTGGTTCGTCATTGGCCAGTGCGCACTGTGCGCACTCTTGACAGACAGCAATCCATCAACTGTTTGGGGGTTGTTCTCTCTAGAGCCATAGCTGGCACAGCTACAACCCCTAAATTTGATTGATTTCTGTTATGGTCGCCTTACAAAAACGATGTTTATTTATGTATCGAAACTAATTACAAAATTTAAAGTTTTAAGAAAATGTAATTTTAATATTTTTATTTAATGAATAAATATAAATGAAGTTCATAGTTGTAACTACTGAAGTATAGATTACAAACATTGTAAATAAATAATGTGTTAAGAAAGTTAGTTGTGATTTCTGCGGGAATTTTTTGCCAACTCTTTAGACGCTCATAAATATTAAAAAAATTTAAATTTAAAAAAATTAAAACACAGGTAGCTAAATTAATTTCATATCAAGTTTGCTGGCCTAATTGCTATGCCTAAATTCTTTTGAAACACAAATATATATCTTATTTATTTTTTACTATCTAAAAGTTGGCAAAGCGTTTTGACCAAAACTTGCCTAAAGCTTGTAAGAAAACATTTTTAATAATATTTTTTAACCCTATCTTGTAAGCCCGTTCGTTTGTTAGTTAGAAATACTAGTAGTTAGTTTAACTAACTCGTTAGAAATCTCCTTAGAATTATTATCTAATTATTAGCTGTCTCATTGTAGCATTAACATGATCCTAATTTTGTTGTCTTTGATTTGCCCTTTACTGTTGCTTCAAGTATTCTGTCACAGGCACATATCACACACACACGTATCCACACAATCCCTAGCTCTTCTCTCTACTATACTATCTCTCTCTTTCGCTGTGTCTCTGTCCCTTTTCATTGATGCTGCTCAGCATTTCAACGCATTTTATGCTGAGGCGCGTTTCATGTGCGGGTGCTGTGGACATATTTATGTCGCTTTTGGGAACATTTCATCCTCATAAATATTATTCATGGTCTCATTCACTCTTTAGTGCTGCCCCTGCCACCAACCCTCAACCCTCAACCCCAATGCCGGTCGCAACCCCAACTCTGCTGTTTCAATACTGCTGAGCTTTCAAATTGCACAACACGGAAAGTTCGTTACTGTGTTCAACGCCCCGGCAACGATGGAAATGGAATCCAACGGAGACGGAGACGGAGACGACGATGACGACGGCGAGGACAACATGTGAAGAAAAATAGCAAGGAATCCATCAGATAAGTGCGAGCCAACAATTTCTATCACTATCTCTCTCGCACTTGGCTTTGAGTTCTTCTTCTTCTTTTTTTGTTGGTAGTAAATTGTCAATGTGACAGGCCTTGTGAGTCGCAGTTGCCAGCAAAAAGGAATCCCGGCCATCATTTACTCGGCCTCGCGCACCTTCCACGTCTTGGGCCCGGCAATTCCTTGGGTTTGATTTAATGTTGCGTGTGATATATCACAGTCCAGCCAACAACAACAACAACAACTACAACACCAACTAGACGCCTTTGCCTTCATTTTACGCTTATCGAACTGTTCTGTTCCCAGCCCATTTTAGACCCGTATGACTGCCAACCACTTTGCCACATTTAATTTTTGGAACGCTTCGGCTCTGCCAGCGGGGCAGTCGGGAGGGGTGTGTGGGGAGCTGAGAGCAATGGCTGCCAGTCAGTCAGTCCGCCAGTCTGTCAACGCTCACACATCTTATTCATTGCTCCTTCAAGCTTGCAAAACTCATGTTTCCTCTCTCTCGCTCTCTCTCGCTCTCTCTCGCTCTCTCTCTATCGCTCTCCTTCTCTCATGTCTTTTGCCATCAACTTCAATTCAATGGGCTGCCAATAAATCACTCATTTTGTAGTAGTCTCGTAGTCTCCTACGCTTTTTTGACCGAACAGCGACTACTGTCTCAGGCACAGTGGTATAAGAACTATTTTTAAGTTTTAAAACCGTTGAGCTCAAAGAATTTGGTAATGAAACCTCAAATAATTTTTACTTAATACAAATAAGTTAAATTGTTATTTAAATATATTATATAAATAATAATATTATGGGTGATATTTGCATTTGAATACTTTAACATATACTCACCTAATTTAAAAATCACTATATGAAGCTTAACATTTGCGTTCATATCAACTCTTTCCAACTTTATATAGTGATCTTTAATTTAGAAAAAACTTAGCAAAAGTTTTTCTGCACTTTGATTTTATTGTTTTAAAATTTATTTAAATTCCTGTAGGTAACCCCAATTGTAACTCATTCCCATCGGGTCTGTACCACTGTGCCTTGTTAAAGAAAGACAGTGCGAGTCTGTCAGTGGACTTCTTCAAGTTTGCCTGGGCCTGGATCTGGGCCGAAATGGGAGTAATACATAGCTGGTTTCCTATACTTTGCTGGGTGGTTCGATTTCGTCTTTGATTTGTCACTTTGGGGGCTGTTTGGTTCGTTTTGTATCGAATGTAGCCTAGCTTTAAATTGCAATGACGTCAAGTTGGCATGCTTCATGATTATGTCGGCTGTCCCATTCCCATTCCCATTCTCAGTCCCATTCCCATTCCCATTGCCAATCCCCAGCGAGGAGTCCGGACGCGTCACTCTGTGTGGCTCTCACTGTGGTGTTTGTTTGCAACTTCTGCGCGGTGTCTTCGACGTGCCCGAGTTGATTGTGTAAAAGTGCGAAAACGAGACGAAACGCTTTCTTATCTGGCGGGCCCCATCGATAGATGTCATCTTGAGTGATTTACCGTCAATTGGGGATGTTGTCTTCAATGAGTTCTTTTTTTTCGCTTCTTCTTCTGCTTCTTCTTCTTCGCTTCAGATTTATGTTTATATTTATTTACGGCACGATTCGCTTGGGTCTTAGTCCTCTGCCTTTTAAGCACATGTATCTGTTAGTATCTGTATCTGTATCTGTATCTGTATCTGTTCCATCACTCTGCGGCAAGCCAGCGAGTGCAGATGCGAGGCTATTAAGAAACCGAACCAAAAAATTAATCAATATTAAATGTCTGAGTTGAAATTAAACGGTGCGAATTTCAATTTATGCGCTCCGCCAAATTCACTGGCTCTTATTAAGAGCTTAAGATTAAAGATTGATAGCGATACATCATTTCTTGTCAAGCTATTTTCTTAATACAATTGTGATGCAAAACAACAACTGTTGAAAATCGTTGGAATAATACTGTAATTATTAATATTAAAAAGAAAGCAAAGGAATCCAAATTTTAAAATATTTAATTTTATTATTTTACTATATTTTAAAGTTTTGTTTATATACTATCTAAAATAAAAGAACATATTTTGAAGAAGATATTTCAATATATATTTCAAAAATTTAAGAAACAAAAAGTGATTGTATATCAGTTCTAGATTAAAGATTGATAGCGACACATCATTTCTTGTCAAGCTATTTTCTTAATACAATTGTGATCCAAAACAACAAGTGTTGAAAATCGTTGGAATAATACTGTAATTAATAACATTAAAATAAAGCAAGAGAATCCAAGTTTTTAAATAATTAATTTCATTAAATTTATATATTTTATAGTTGTGTTTTAATTTAGGAATTTTGAAGAAGATATTTCAAATAAATATTTCTAATATTTAAGAAACAAAAAGTGATTGTATATCAGCTCTGAAGTTTCCAACCAAACGCCAAGTTTTATAAATACACATTTTCGACTTGAATGCACCTCACTTTGAGCTCAACTAATCATGCAATTATTAGCTCAGTCTGTCAGTTGGCATTGACAGGCATCATTATTTAACGCAAACCAGTCCGGCAATAATTTAGGACTTTGGCACCATGAGAGAGATCGGGTGACAAGTGGACACACGATCAATTGGACAGCCAACCGAACGAAAATGGGGTAGACCCACGCGAATTGAGGTGCCCAGGCAAATGGAGCTTATAGAGCCAAACCGATGTCCACCTGTCCGCCTGTCCATCTGGCCAGATAAATTGAATGCCAGCCAAGGCAAACGAGGCGACGACAACAATCCATAAATGTCGCTTAGATGACGCCAATTTATTGATGGATTTGAATAATGCTGCACTTAACTGTGAATTGGGCGGATCAGCTAATTGTATACAAGACTGAATTGATGTCATAGTGGGCATCAGCTTAGCTGGTTGCGGCTAAGGGGCACGTGTCATTTAAATGAATCCAAAACACTTTTAGCAGGCAATTTGAAATTCATAGTCAATTTACATGGCGATTATTAGCATTGACATTCCTCCCAGTCGGGGCCCCAGACAATTGCAAGCACAATCAATTAGGCGTTGAATTGATACAAGATACACACACACACACACATACAGATGTGTTTCAACATACATGTTGCCAGTGCCACCCACATGAATATGCAATTAGAAGTGCGACTATTCGTATTCGTATTTGTGCAGCCAAATTGATTTGGCAAATGAGATAAAGGCAGACACGAGTATTACTCATGTGATTGAAATAATTCAATGGGTACTCTTTAATTGCCAGAATGTATCAATTAATTTAAGATAATACACGGCGCGAATGGCTTCAATAACATTTTTAACTATTCTTACTTGATTATTGAAAAAATGAAAATGTCTCTTAAAATAAATTCAATAAGGCTTTTAAACATACAAAAAAAAACTACTCAATTCCAGCTTTTATGTGTTTAATACTTTTAACACCTGGTTTATCTAAATCAAGTTAAGCCTTCTTGTAATATTTTGTTTGTATAGAATCCGCATTCAGGATCTTATCCTAAATAAGAAGATACATAAACATATATTTATAGGTAAACCATATTATAAACAGCTTTTCTTGCCGTTCATCAAGAAAATATATCTCACTTTTCAGACACTCAAAATAAGATATTAAAGCTTTTCATCTGTGTGGTAGAAAATATATTTTCTAGCTGGCAAAAATTTAATTTTATACTGATATAATAAAGATATAATAATAAATACCAGAATTTACTGTTAATCAATACTTTACTAATATTTAAAAAATAGTCAAATTTGTATAAGTATTTCTGTTTTAATATCGAAACTTAGATTGTATATCAAATATTATTATTAAAAATGGTAAATATTATTAAAAATATTTTTAATAATGGCAGAGACTTCATACACTATATACATACATGAATGCTGACATAAGTGACAGCAATTGTTGCTGTTTGTTGGGCAACAGTTGTTGCTGTTGTCGACAATCGCGATTATACGGGATTTGTTTGTTTGTCTTTGATCCGAGCGTGGCTCGAATTTGAGTTGTTTTTCTGATGGACATTGAAATCTCGGACATGACTTTGTTTCTTCGATGTGTCGCATTTCATTTGACAATTTATGACGATTGCTGTCATCTGCTGAAATTGTTGGCGTTGCTTTTACTTTCATTGTGCTTCAAAATGTTGCATGTTGCCAAAGTGTGTCACGTTGTGCAATGCTGCATGTTGCTGCCGCTGCTGTTGCTGTTGCTGCCGTGCAATTATTCATAAGACGCTTAAATTATTGCATCGCATCGTTTTTGTATGTTGAACGTGTTCTTTTCTAGTTTGTGCGCTTGTAAAATCAATTTATATACTGATTTCTGAGGTTGTTGTTGTTGTTGCCGCTTTCAACCCAGAAGCGTTTTAGCGGCCACGCAGCAACCACTACCATCATCAAATGCACATCAGCAGCAACAGCAGCAGCAGCGGCAGCAGCAGCAGCTACATGGTAGATGCGCTTGCCCACATCATGTGCACGCAATCGACGCCGCCATCAGCATCCACATGCAATGATCCATGGCCCCCTTCGTTGCCCTCGTCCCTCCCCCTGTCTGTGGTCCGCCTGCGCCAGAGTCTGCGCCACATGTGGCCATTTGGAGAAGGGAATTGTGTTAATCACAGCGCCCAACGGTCGGCAATCGATGGCGTCTGTGCCGCATTTCTGATGTTCATATCAAATACTGCGAGTTTTAAAATGTAGAAGCTCCGATCGGCTGAGAAATCGCCATGGGAGAGAATACGGTCCACTAGATATTCTGCACGAAAATTATTGAATCATATTTAAAATGCTGCAAGTGGAAATTTGAGGTTTGCACAAAAAAAGAGAGATTTAAAATCATTAAATATATTTTAAAAATATACAGTTTTCAAACTAGAAACTCTCGAAATTCAAGTACAGTTAATTGATTAAAAGAAATCTACTATATAGCATATATACTATAGTTACCAATTAATCAAAAAAAAATTCAAACAATTTATTTAGCTTTCATATTACTATAATAAATATATTAGAAATTGAAGAAGATTCCGTGTATAATGTGATTATAATTCATTCGGTTGCATTTAGAGTAAAGTCAAGTAAGTTTTTAAGCTCATAAAAAAAACAAACGTATTATAGATTATTATCTATGTGGATAACTTAAAAACAGCTCGTGCTCAACTTCATATATCTCAATCTCAAATTTTTTAAATTCAATAAAAATGTTAAAGGCTATGCAAAAATATGTTTATGATAGCCTTTGACATGCTTATATCGTACAGATTTATGACAAAATTCGAATTAATATTCATATTTGATACGAAAACAATGGTCCAAATTAGCGCTCGATTATAAACATCTTTCAAAAATATATATTTGCATTGCAAATGGCCGGTTGGAATTTTGGTGTGGTTAAAGCATGAAAAAAATAATTAATTTACAGCCCTTGAATGTCCGGAATGACAAGAAAATTGGCAACAACATGTTTCGGCCAATTTGGACAAAAAGCAAATGTCAAAATCAGTAACAAACATTGATTAGAATTATGCATAAACGTGAAAGCTATTCTGGCTACGACACACCTGCCCCTGCACCTGTCCCCCACACAACCACACACACACACACACACACACACACACACACACACACACACACATACATATACACACACACACATACAAGCACACACAAAATAAGTCACGAGCAATTTGAATGCATTTGCCAGGTACACAAGCTCGTAATTTCAAACGCTGTCAATTTCAAAGTCAATTTAATGCAAAAACGATATTTTTGCCTTCTTTTTTGATTAACAATAAACTAATCTCTCAAAATGCTGTTCTGGCTACGGCCACATCGCATGTCTGGCTCCGCACAATGGCCAGCAACGGACAGTGGGACAGCGGGCAGCGGGCAGCGGGCAGCGTTGCAAACGAGGAGCTTCTAGCCAGATACCAAGTACGAGCATTTTGTTGCCGTCACGAGTTTATACATTTTTCAGCTGCAAATCTCAACCACAGCAGCAGATACACAGTTGGCCAACAACAGCTCATCAACGAGCTACACAACCATAACAACAACAACAACAACAGCAGCAACAGCAACATCTACAACAACGACAATAGTTGCACAACGAAAATGACCATCAAACGGTGGGTGGTCCGGTCGGAGTTCTGCCCGGCTGCCTTGTAAAAATATGTTTATTTAGAATATCAAAACCGAAAGTAATCGATTTAATAAACTGTCACCGACATGTGGCCAGCTGTCCCTGGTCTGGGGCTACTGCTGGCTCAAGTCACGATAATTGCAAATGTATCTCAAAGATACACACAAACACACACACACATACACAACTGACTGCATTGATGTCCTGCTTGCAGCATTTCATAAAGGGTTCTTCGTTTTTCTCTCGTTTTTTTCCTTATTACGAGTGTATCTCTGTGGGTGGCTGTAGGTGGTATATCGTCAATGATATCTACGTGTATCTACGTATCTCGTTAAGCGTTCCAATGCGCATCTCATGAAACACACAGAGCACTTCCTACACTCACAGAAAAATGTTATGACAGTACTATAAATATAAATTAAGTTTTATTTATAAATATTCTTAAGTTAAGTTTGAATCATAAACAAAATTTTAAAAAAGGTTAAAAATTTATAAAATATAATTATTAATAGGTAAGGTAAAAATAAAACCTATTAGAAAACTTTACATATTATGCATGAAATTTCTCAGTTTGATTACTTCATTCACGTCTTGTATTTGGAGTAATTTCATTTTGGGTTTAAAAAACTATCTTAGCTATATTTTGATAAATTTTATGCTTGATTTCTGTACCAAATATTTGAATTTTTCTCCGAGTGCACCTACACACATATAGTACGCTTGTGTGAAATCCTTTATGTTGATTACATTTCTGGGTTTATTTTATTAAAAATACTCGCATCGCATCGCATTGCAAGGATACATAAAAAAAAAAGCAGCAGCAGCAGCAGCAGCAGCTCGTTGGCTCAGTCACAGTCAATATTGGCAGCGTCTGTGGCTTTCACCCCGCATGTCCCATACTCAATCCAAGGAAAATAGAACCCCCTTGACAAAGCCCAATACTGGATATTGTGCTGACTGCCAAATGCACGTTGCATGTTCGGCTGCGAATTTGCAATGCAACCTGCCAGGCAGCTCAGTTGCTCAGCTCTGCCTTGCTGCTAACAATAAAAAGGTAGCCATGTCCGCACTTATACGTATCCTGTCCGTAACCGCTCTGCCACCTCCCATCCACCCACTCACATGTAAGTATGATGAGTGCACTCGACAGCACGAAATGTTACCTAGCTGTGGGTTTTGCCAATTGAAAGCGCACTTGATAAGTTCAAAAATTAATTCTTCTACCTCAGAACATGTGAAACATTTCAATTTTATCAGACATTTGACCTAATGCAGCACACTCGTATTTCACTTACTTGCCACCTCACCTCGTACCCCCCAACATGTTTACTGGGATTCCACAAAATCACAATATTTTGCGTGCTCGCTTTCCCAGTGCATCGGACTGACCTCCAGCTCAACTCAATAAGATACATATGTACATATTATAAAAGTCAGTGAATAAGAAAATTTGTTATATTTGTATATCAATATATTTATTAGTATTTTTGCTCATCTTTAATTTTTGTGACTTTAGCAAAAATAAATATTTAAATTCGAATTTGTGGTGAGGTAAAAAAACAGTTTAGAATTGTGGGATGTTTGGTTCTCTCCTCCACCATGAAAATTTATTAAAACAGATAATTATTTATCCTATAGTCTTGATTCATCCTATAGTCTGACAAACAAAAATGGGTACAATAAACAAGTTTGTTGTCCTGATTAAAAATATTTATGTTATGTCTGTTACTTTTCATAAAATCAAACATATTTGCTAGAAGGGTAAACTGTTTTTAAATATCTTAACTAAAATTTAGAAATACCAATTCTCAATTAAGCGACATAATAAATATGCGGCCTAATATATGAAATATCCGGAATTAGGTATTTATTTATTTTAGCCACCAAGTTGTAGGCTTCAAAATCAATTTCAATAAAAGTTTACCCCTGCCCAATTGTCCGCAGCTAGGAGCAATACAAATGGTTACGAAGGAGGGGAGAGGGGATGGCAGTTGTGGCAGTTGCCACACTCAACACTTTCCGCATCAATTACGTCATGTTAATCCAAGTGTCCACTGCATGTCCGCAAACTGACCGACCATACATCACACACTGACACGTTGGTCAGAGCGGGGGGCAGCGGGGCTGCAATCTGGTGTGGCTGCGGCGGGTCTAAGGGGGTTTGGTGTGGGGTTGCAGCATTGTTGCAATGTGCAGTCGCAACCGTAAAAACAAAATGCCAACTGGCCAACAATTCAAATGCTTTGATGTGGCACACAACGGCATGTCCAAGCCGTCTGCTGTCCCACGTTGGCCCCAACCCATTCATGGAGTTGGGGCAGTTGCAACGCCAGCAAACATTTCAATCAAAAAGGCTGCAAAAAGAGCCAACCAAAGGGAGCTCAGAACGATGCCGACAGCAGCCAACAGGACGAGGACGTGGACGTGGACGTGGACGAGGACGAAGACGAGGCCTGGAGCCGGGGCAGCTCAATGACGCATATAAACTCCCAGCGTCAGCGTTAAATGCGTTCGTGTCCATGTCCATGCCACGCCATGAGTTGCGATTCACTCACTCATTCAAACCCCCCACACCCTCGCCCGGTTCCGGCCATCGCATGCAAAGGCGACGTGCAAAAAGTGAAACAGTTGTCGGGGCTCTGATGAAAAAGAAGAAAAAAACGAGAGACGAACGCGCTGCTCGGTGGAAAAAAACTCAATTCGATTTAATTAAAACCAATTTTCGACTTTGAGCTGTGCATTTGGTTTTTATGTGAATAACAGATACCCTGCAAACAAAATAGAAGGGAAATCAGGCATTCCGAAAGTGTAAGTTTAGTTTTTTGTAACCAAATCAAACATCTTTAACCGTGTCAAAAAGCATTTCTTCAATGTTGATGAAAAGTAAAAGTATTTTTGAAATCAGTATTTAATTTTATTGCATTTTATTAAAAAAAAATTTAGTTTTAAATATAATAAAATATATTTTAAAAAAAATTACCTTAAAAAATATTCTAAATTTCCTTCTCTTTGATTAGTGAAGATTATCCACAGTTCGTTCAGTTTTTTAAAACAACAATTGCAGCAAAAACAATAGCACAGTTATAGGATGGATTTGGAGCTGGTTGCACGAATGCGAAGCTCTGCTGCACTGGATGTGCGTCTGATGCAAGTTGCCACATTTACATTTTTATGCAAATACCAATTCAACCTGCAGTTGATTTCTCCCATTTTTTCTGCTAACCCAAAAAAAAATTAAATTTTTTTCTTAGTCAAGTTGATTAAGTCGATGAAACGTGTTTGGAAGTTTAATAAATAGAATCGTTTACATTGATATGTTTCAAGCGTACATTTTGCATTTTTGCAAAAAATATTTTCTTGTGTCTTTTAAAAATCAATTGAAACCTTCAGGCAAATTTAATATTATTTTATATTACTCTAAAGTCTTAGTGATAAGTTTAAAATAATAATAACAATAAGCAAAATTTGTATACCTATTTAGGAATATCTTAAAAATACTATAATACCTTAATAAATACAACTCAAGTTATGGCAAATTCTGGTTAACTGATCTATTTCTTATTTATTGAACAAACTAAATCAAACGTTCCTTCTGATTAAAGATGAACTCTCGCTTATAAAGGAGAAGATAAAAATAATCAAGTGAGGTTTGTGTCTTAGCTAATTTAATAAGGATACATTTAGAATTATATTCTCTATGAATTGTGGGTAGCACAACTTCTTGGCCAAATATAATGTTTTGTGGACCAGGTTAATCAAGCCAGAGAACGAATGCATCATGAATAAATGTTTGGCTGCGTTATCGAATATTTTCGCACAATTCGCATATTATTCGCCAGTTCCCAGTTCCCAATTGCCAGGGCCCAGACGCTATCTCATTCAGTTCGATTCGCCCGCTGACATGGCTGTGATGGGTGGCGGGGGTGGGGGGGAGTGCATTGAAATCCACTTCATATTGCGATGGCGATGGCGATGAGCAAAAGGCCGCGTTGCGATGCGATGTGGCGAGCGCGCACATTGAAGGGTATTAACAGTCATTATTCAATGATATCTGGCTGCGGACATAGCAGGACAGGGACATCATCATTCGTGCGGAATATTTGGCTGTGTAAATGGATCGATTTCGTTACCAAGCTCTGCCAGTGCATCCCCCTCCACCCCGTTCTCCCACTTCAGTGTCGGCAGAGAGGATCAAGCGCTGTGTGTGGCAATTGTGGGCTGTGTGGCAGCAGCCATTTTGCTGGCGCACAGACACCCAAATGCATATGCATATCCTTAATTATGATTATTGTTATTTTCGACTCTGAATGGCGCATTTAATGCGCTCCCTTGCCGCCACAAGCTCTCCCCCTGCCCAAAGCCGCCCATCTGGCTCGTTATGTTGTCATAAATTTTGCGCTTTGGTGGCGGCGGCTCCAATGGCGGCCCAAAATGACGTCTGCCCCATTAAAATATCGAGCAGAGTCAGTTGTAGTCGTCAGCGGACTCTGGACTCTCGACTGTCGTCTGTCGCCTGTCGTTTGCCTCATTCCTCGCCCATGCATTATGCGGCCATTTCAAAATGTTGTTCTCTTTTTTTGCAAATCGAGTCCCTATATCCCGTTAGCCACCATTCGCGTGTTTTACTGTTATTGATAGCCGCCATTTTGTTCGATTTTTTTTTGTATCTGTAACCCTGCGTTTACTCAGTTAATATTCAAAATTCTATCGTTATGAGTATGAATAATATTTATTAGTTATTTTCACAGTTTTTTTCTTAAGGATATAATAATAATATAAAAAACTAAATTAAAATATTAAAAAAAAACAAACTATAATTGCTTAGTGCCATATTATTATTTAATATATTTTAACATACATTGAGAAATTAGTGGTTAAAAGGTTTTTCATCGTTAATATCAGTTTATTACATTATTGTTTTTACATAAGTCGGAAAGGGTGTTTTATCTTTAGCATAATTGGAAATATCTGTGTTCCTTCTTACTTGTATTATTTTTCTGAATTTATACCGAGTCGTATTTTTCTCTTGAATTTTTTTTAGTATTTGCTGGCCGAGCACGGTACGATCCATTGAACAAACATATGAAAAATCATTAGTTTTTAGTGCGGCTGGCAAACAATCAGAAAATTGGCACTTGAAACCCTTGCAAACAATTGATGTCGATGTGAATGTGAATGTTTATTGTGGGCTGTTGCTTGGTTCGTTGTGTATTTTTTTTACGGCTTTCCGGATTTTTTCACACTCTCTTTTTGCGCCTCATAACGTATTCAAAATCAAATTGGTTTGCCATTCGGTCGGCTGTGAAAACTTTTACTTTCATTTCTAACGCGCTCTAACGGCCCCAAAATCAACCCAGAAAATTGAAAATAAAAAATCATTTTTCGCACAATAAAATATTCGCATCGCAACCAAAGCAAACCGAACCAATCCCAATCCCCAAATATACTGAACCAAATCCGGAGACGTTGCACATGGACACCCCAAGCGGCTGAATAGTTTCACAGTTGGAATTGTATCGGTTGGGTGGTTGAGTGGTTGGGTGGTTGGTTGCTCTACTGGAATTAGTTGCGCCTGACTTGGCGGGCATTTGCCACGCCCTCTTTGCATTCGCCCAGCATCGTCACCTCCGTTGGCAACCCATTTGGATGGATCCAAAAGCGCTTTTTACCGCTGGTCAATTTGAAGCAATGTTTTCTCGCTTGTTTTGCGTTTGATTTTATTTGATGTGTTTCGTTTTATTTTCTCCCTTTTTTTGTTGACCCTTTTTCTTTATTTCCCTTTTATTTTTCCAATTGCATTTGAGCTTCAATTGTTTCCCTCGCTATTAAGCATCAGTTCCAAATGGGGCTGGGCTCTACGCATTCAAACGCAAATGATTTGAAGTCCGAAATGGACACAAGTCCGATGCACATGTGTGAATTTCAACACTTGGCATTTTGGGATATATTTGTAATTTTTCTGTTGCTGTTTCATCAGTCTACAATCGTTTAACAATATAAATTTGTAATTATACATTTTTAACATATTTGACAGTAATTTAAAAAAAAAAAAATTATTTTTAGCAATTCTGAAATGTAGAGACCAAATCATGATCAAAATGCCATTAAACATGAAAATCGGTTCAGTTTTGACAAAATTATGAGAGTTTTAAATAAGGGAGCCATGGATCCGAGATCTTTACATGTCCAAATTTTTATTAATTTTTGGCATGATTTTTGACCAAAAATTTATCCCCTCAAAATCGACCCCAATGTTGTTTTTTACACTAATTTTGACATTCCCAATTGATTAAAATTGGAAATTTGCAATTCTAAATTTTTCAAAAATGCTTTTTTCGAAAATGAGTAAGCGACCACATGATTTTTTTTTTAAAAATTCAAAAAAATTTTATTTTAAAAAATGCACATATTTTAAATGTAGATTTAATCTAGAGGCTTAAACATGATCAAAATGACATGAAACTTGAAAATCGGTTCAGATTTGACAAAATTATGGGAGTTTGAAATGGAGCCGAGAAATTTAGATGTCAAAATTTTTTTCAATGTTGGCATGATTTTTGACCAGAATGATTTTTACAAATCAGTTTAACTTTAACGCCTAGTCAGCCGTTTAGTGTCTATAATAAATATCCTCAGAAAGCATATATGTATTTCATATGTGTACATATGTGTATAACTGGAACATATGTGTGTTCATTTGTATCTGTGGATCGCTGTTCGCATTTTCTCGTTCATCGTCATCTAAATTTTCATTGGCGCTCTGTGTGCTGTGTGTAATGTGTGTGTGTATGTGTGTGTGTGTGCGTTTTTCTTTCGTTTTGGCCATTTGGCTGTGTTATTTGACTAACTGCCTGACGTGTTTTCCTCACACTGGTGATAACATAAAATTTTACTATTATGCGTTTTAGCTGCTTTCCAGCATTTTAATACAATATTTGTTTTTTCCGTGCCACACAAGAAGCCAAGGGAAAAAGTGCAAAGAACGCGAGCACACACAACACACACACTCACACACACACACACACACACACACACTCACAACAGCAAAGGGCAAGTAATGTTCTGTATCAGCCTCCCCTCTTCCACATTTTTTTTTGCCCACCCCCGCAACCCCTGCACAGGACGCGGCATTGGCTGAGAATTCATGGACATGCAACGCGTCTGAAATTTACATTCAAATGTGTTTCGCTTAGATGCGAAACGTAACTCCCTATCCCCCATCCCCTCCCCACACCCCCCCTTAAGCGAGTCCCTGCAAAAAGCACAAAGAACGAAAATAGTACCTTAGTGCAGCCAATTCCCTTGAGCAGCATATGTTCCAAGTTGAGTTCGCTTGGTTGGGTTGGGTTGGGGCTTTGTCGGAGGGTACGCAACGGATTTTTGATGAAATTTCAAAAATTTCCCACTTAGCGGCAAAATGACTGACATAAAATTGATTTGCAAGCGAACGACATGACGAACGGAATCGGAACGGGAGATCGAGATGCCAGCCCCATTTCAGGGCTGCCACCGGGCCTTCGCCGTATGTGGGGTGGGGCTGGGTAACTGTAGATTGGCGGCGAAAATCAAAATTCCGTGCACACTTGAGCATTTCATTTAGAGTCTAAACTGCATGGCAAAGTGTTGAGGTGTGGGGGCGGGGGTGGATGTTGGCCTGGGAGTTGGCCAAATGGAATTCAGGTTTTCTCTCTTTTTCATTTCTTTCGTTTCATCTTAACAATGCCTTGGCGATATGTGCTTATGTGTGTGTGTGTGTGTGTGTGTGTGGGCCTCATTGGGCTCTTGGTAGTAATACAAATTTAAAGTTATGTTTGCTGCTGCAGAAACATTCTCTCATTTATTCATCTCGTCAGCTTTTCTTTTGTTGGTGCGCCCGCAAAGTATTTTTGTGTGTGTTGTTGTTTTTGTTTCTTGTTTCGGTTTTTTATAAATTGTTGCATGTATTTTGTATTTCATGAAAATGAGAAATGAATAAAATAAAATTTTATTTTATGTGTGCAACATGTGAAATTTCCTAACGCCTCGTGCTCGCTTCTGGCCAGACTTTAGCTCTTCGTAACGTTCACTTATTCGAATCATTAAATTTTACGTTTTGATATTTATATATACGTTCCAAGTTTTCGTCTAAACAAACAAATCGATGAACGCGACTTTTAACCATAACAATAATTTTGCTTAATTTCGCTATTTTTGCACGATGAATTAGTTATTCTAAACCTGAAAAGTATGCAATAACAATTTATCAATACTTTAAAATTATTAATTAAAAGAAAATACAAAAAAGTACCTTATTAAATGCTGATGTAATTTAATTTCATAGATTAGCAACTATATTTGTATTGAACGAATGGGTTTTGAGTTTATTCATATGACTTAACCATTTGCGATTAACAACAAAGTTTTTAATCACTTATCAGCGGATGGATGAATGATGACGGTCAATTTCTTGGCCATTATCAGGGCCAAGTAAAGCGCCGCAAAACAAAATCGGCAATAATGTGGTTAAATAAATTTGCCTTTAAGCTTTGGGTTTATCGTTTATTATTTATACTATTATACACTCTTCCCAAAGAATAATAGAGTATCATGGTTTTTATAAATTTAAATTTAAAGTTTTGGTTCAAGCTAAAATTATTTTGAATTAATTCAACTGAACATCCATATTGAAATTAATCTGTTTAATCTTGTGTGTATTGTCATAGTTTTCAGATTTATAATAATGTCAATAGAGTATTGCACAGTCGAGAAAATCATATTGCAATGTTTTAACATATTTAATTTCATATATTTTTGGTAGCCTACATTCAGCTATCAATCAAACAGCTGCCTACTCTTCATATCACTGTGGCTGTATTCGTGTGTGTGTGTGTGTGTGTGTGCTTTTGGTGTATTCTGATGGATGGATGGCTGGTTAGCTGATTGATCGATCGATCGTCAGTTGACGTTGGCCAAAAGTCAGACCTGTAGCCATGCGTAGTTTTGCGTTGTTCATCTACAACTGATTAACCACCAAAGGTGGGGCAGGTGGGCGGCAGGTGGGGGCAATCGCCAGTGTTCGCTGCGTCATTCAGCGAGCACGCAACATTCACTCAGCCCAAAAGTCAGTCAGTTGGCCAGTCACACAGTCAGTCAACCAGCCAGGCAGGCAGTTAGTCATTTGGACATCCGCCAGCTTTTGATTGATGGATGACTGAGCCACTGGCGCACAGATTAAGATATGAATAGCACTCAAAGTGGGTCGCTTAACCCGCTCGCGGCCTCGTGTTTGAGTATCGGTTTCAGTTTCATTCACAATTAGTTCAACTTACAACAGCCAACAGATTTTACAAACTACAGCCGAGAATTTTCACGTAATCAGGAATTGTCTAAATCAGCTTGAGCAACGATATATATTTCGCAGATTCAACTAATAGAATCCGTTTAAGAATTAATGGATTGTTCAGATTCCTCGAGTTAGTTAAATATTACATATTATATTATTATTATTATTATTATTATTATTATTATATTATTATGGAATAAAATAAACTTTATTTTTATCGTCTGCTTAGAAAGTGAAATTGTGATTTCATTGCCAAACGAATGAAAATTGATCTTTAAGCATTAATTATAATTTTATTGAACGTTGGCATTGCTCACTTTTCAAATTGTTTTGGGGGCCAGGGCCAGGCTGTTGTGTTTGGGCTCATCGTTGACGCATATATCGTCTAATACCTGATAAATCTGTCAGTTGAATGTTTAAATTGAAATCTCTCAGCACGGTGCACGCCCTCGCTTAAGAGCGGCGATGTGTACGGGATCGGGAGCACTCAGCACGGGCCAATCAAATTGTGGGACAGAGAGACGGGCGAAGGGCGAGTGGGGGATGGGGACATGACAAGCAGACGGGCACTTGGGAAGGGAAAGGCGACCACAGCGTAGCAAACAACGTAGAGCACAAACAAACAAACAAACAAATCCACAAGATGCATTTGCGCTGTGCAGATACAATTTAGATAATTTGTATCTCAGCGTTGTTGTCAGGACGCGAGCGCTGACTGACAGATGTTTTGATTTGTGGATACAGTTAGTGGCAGGGGGGAGGGGGGGCAGAAAGGGGAAGGTCAATGAAAATACAAAATACACAACATCTTTTGCTCAGCTATAGAATCTTTCAGCTGCCAGTGAATATCTTGTATCTGCAAGATACTCCCCACGCACTCTCCCTCTCTCTCTCTCTCTCTCTCTCGCACTCACTCTCTCGAAAGTGGCAAGTGCTGTGCACATCTTAAATGAAAACAAATATTGGACGAATAAAACGCTTAAGCATCCAATTCGATTGCTGGCAAGCAAATCGACTGAAAGATTTATGAACAATGCTTTTGGTATTTATGGCCCCCTTTTGTATTACTTTGCAGCCCCCGTTTTCCATTAAAAGTGCATAAAAACGCAACTAAAGCAACCTCCAACTACCTAACAACCAAATCTCTATGTTTATTTTTTTCGCAACGGCACCTATCGAAAATAAATAAAAACACAGGAATACTAAAAACAACAACAACAACAACACCCGCCAATGTATGTATATGTGGGAACATATATGTATATGTGTATATGTACATACATATATATAATTTTTGGGCCAATTAACGCCACTGAGAACGAGGAACACCCATCGAGCTGAGAGTGCGCAGGCAGCTGGTTGATACCAAAAAGCGACTTACTGAGGTGCTTTTAGAGGGGAAGACAAATATCTTATTAGTTATATATCGATATATGTATATAGGTCAGCTGTCTTTATTGTTTGAGGAGTTTACGTTAACTGAGGAGTATTTTAAAATATACAGATATAGCATATATTCCACATAAACAATCGTTAGTACTTGGATTAATTAATCTAAATAAATCTGGGAAAATTTCAAAAATTCTCAAAAGCATTAATCCATAAATGTTGTCAGTAATAATAAAGAAAAATATAAAAAGCAAGTTAGAAAATTGTAAACTTTAATTTGTAACCAATATTTTAGTAGATTCTGATGAGGTTTTAATATCAATTTATTTACTATTAAGGATCTAAGTACATGCATATAATGAATATAAATATAAGACAATATTTTTACATTTTTCCCTGTTTATTTATTTAATTTTAACACGATAACATTTTAATTTATTTAACCATTCGTTGTTGTTTGTTGTTGCTACACGTTGTGCAAATACTTTGCACCAATAATAACTCAGATTTTGTGGTTGTTAATTTTTGACAGCGACGTGAGTCGCCAACAGCCGCAGTCAACAACAGGCAACAACAACAAATAACAGGCAACAACAACAACGACGACGAGAACAACTGTTAGTCGTGTGTGGGGCAACTGCGGTGGGTCGGTGGGTTGGTGGGTTGGTTGGGTTCAGTTTCGGGTTGTGGGTCATTGTTTATTTTGAATCAACGCGTAGCGCCGCCAATTATCGGAAGGCGATAAAAAAATATGAAGTAGTGCGCGCCGCGCAACAACAAAAACAACATAATTATGACGTCAACAGTTGCTGTTGCTGTTGCTGTTGTTGTTGCCGTTGCTGCGGTTTTTGGCTGCAAATTGGTTGGGAAGTGAAAAAGGCCAGATGCAAAAGCGTTGCCGAGCAATGTGAGCATCGTGTTGCGCAAAACTCGCTCGGATTATGCGGCAAATGTAACGGAACTAATGTTAACCAACTGCCAACTGGGTGGGTGGTTAACGGGTGCAGTTGGGCTCTTCAATTTTTGTTTTTCTTTTTTTTTTTGGTTTTTTTTTTTTTTTGAGGGGGGCGCCAGCGTCGGCCTGTCTCAAAGCTGGCGGCAGCCTTTGATCAGTGCCGCCGTTTTGACTGGCTCGACTGGCTAATTGCCCGCTCGCCGCCTTTTGTAATTGATAAGCTCTAAGCACACACACTCACTCACACACACACACACGCACAACAATTCCGCATTGTCTGACGCGTCCGGCGGAGGCTTCAGCCTGGAAGCCCGCGCACATCCATCAACGGTCTTTAGCGGTAAATCACTTAATTTGCTTGACCAGCGGCCAGCCGCCAGCCGCCAGAGGGCGTATTCTTGGCCACAAAGCTGCAAAGCTTCACAAGTGACCAACTTTTGGTCCCCACCACAGTTGATCGATTGTGAATTTGGCAATCGCACGGCCGGCAACTGTTTTGACGGATTAATTCTCGATTCGGGCCTAAAACTGCATTATGATAGATGATAATTGATAGATGGATCACCAGTGATCGCTCCTCCATCATGCGACGTTTCGAGGTTTCAGTTTCGGTTTCGATTTCGGTTTCATTTTCGTTTCCAATTTCCATTCATTCATTTTCTTGAGCTTAAGTTTTCGCCTGAAAATTGATTGAGCAACTTGTGTCGTGGCTCAGGTATATTTAACAGGTGATATTTCTTCATTTCGTTTTGATTTATATGGTCGGCCCATCGAATAAAAGCGCCAATAATTCATTTAACCAATTCTTTAATTTTCTACGCATTATTGTCAGCCTGACAAATGAATGCCCTCCATTTGCTGCCTGCTGCCTGCGCCCAAATCGCCAGCCTTTCAATATTTTCCACTCTTGATTGATGCCAAACAGCTCAGAAAACAGAACCCACAAGTGCCAACCGCGAATGATATTCCATTATAAGAAACAAATTCCCATTCGAAATTAAACAAATAAACTGTCTCAATGTGACGCTGATGTATGAATGGATGAATCGATATTGTTGTTAGTGCTGTTGGGTGGTGTCTTGTGGCTGACTTAGTGGGTGGTGCCAACTGATCAATACGGTATGCTTAGATACCGATCATTGTATATTCAGTTTTAAAATTAAGATATACATATATCTTTTTCTTTTTCTTTTAGTGTAAATAAAATAATTATTGTAAGTTTTAATATTCGCTATTATTATCGTGATTATTATTAATATAATTTAGTTTATACTTTTTTTATTTTGTTATTTTTATTATTATTAATACTATTCTTTTGTTTTTTTTTTTTGGTAATAATATTCTTGAAAAATCAACATGTTTATTGAACTTGTGACTATGTCTATAGCAATATAAAAACTCAAACCAAGCATTAATAAAACTTAAACATTTTTTATTTGATTTGATTACAATTTATGGTAAATGTCAAATGTTAGTTTTAGAACAGATCTGAAAATGGAAATAAACAAACTAATAAATTTAACTCTATTATTGTTAATAAAATTGTTAAGAATTGTTACCTTTGAACCGAATAAACAAGATCGTAAAGATGAAAATCAGTCGATCGCCAGAGTACCAGTACTAATATCCATGGCCAATGGCATTGGGTAACAAGTTGAACAGATTGAAAAGATTTCACGATTTTATGACTGCATTAAACACGACTTCGTACAGCATTCAGCGTCATAAAGGGAAATACTTTCTCAAGACTTTCACATAAATAACATTGGGACCAGAGCTGGGATCTGTCTGATCTTGAGCGGCCTGGCAGACTCATCATTGTTCCAGCGATAGAGAGAGAAGGGGATAGAGAGAGAGAGAGAGAGAGGGAGCTGCACGAAAGTGACGAGCGATTGCCGCCTGCAAGTGTCAATATAAAGTAACAACTTTATTGAGCCTTATTTATTCGAGGGCGAACCAATAAAATGGGCAACTTTATAATGATGCACATAAATAACCCTCCCCGCAAGAAGCAAACAAAGCAAATCCAGTCGAAGACGAAGGCGCAGGCGCAACGATCACAAAGACCAAAAGGAAAACAAAAAATCGAATCCAAGACGAAGGCGACAACATGTCAACGACGAATGGCATTGAGGATGTGAATCTCAAGATCAGCGCTGATGGGGACGAGGCTTGATTTGTTTGGCAGCCAAAGCAAGTCAAAAACTCCAACGTTGAGTAACATTTCCAAGCGGATGTGTTGCAAGCTTTATAAAAATTGCACCGAAAATCAATGAACAAGCTTCATTCTAAAAGATACAATAAATGATTTATAAGCATATATTAAAAATACACAGCAATTTTTAATTCAATTTTTTTGATACTAGTTCAAGATATATTTTGAAAAAGAAAGTATTTATTAAAGCTGTATAGAAAAAATTATCCGCTTTAGGTTACTTATTATTATTTATTTTATTTTATTTCATTTTTTAAATTATTTTGATTCTAATCGGTGTTACAATTATTTACCTAAAAGTGCTATTAATTTTTGTTTTTATAATTTTGCAGTTTCGATTGTTAGCAGCTGTGTAATTGGTATTTCCTGTCACTTTTATTAAAAATCTTTCATTTTGTTGTGTCAGCATCTGTGTATCTGTTATACGCAATATGGAACCGGCTTAACGTGCAGATCGAAATCGTTTGCATTAAATTAAAATTGTTTATTGTATTGTTGGATTGTTTCGCATCGCTTCGTAATCAAGTCCGTGGCTCGTAAAATTCGGCGACTGTGTTTTAAGCCAAACTATAAAAATCGAAATATATCCTAAATCCCTTTGCGGCTCTGACCGACTCTCCCCATTCCCCAGCTCAGGCAATGGGCTGATGGCCGGTGCGTTATTTACCGTTGGTGCTGAATTGATCCCGCAGAGCTTAACAGTGCCTCTCATAATTTAACGACTCGGCTCGCGGTCAAAATGATTTTTGCTATTTGAATGTCCTCGGCCAATCGATGCGTCCATTTACAAGCTGTAACACGATTAAAGCCCAGCCCCAAGTTATAAACTATCAACCATTAATTTGTTGTTATTGTTGCTGCCGCCGTTGTTGTTGTTCGCCTGATTTGCTGTGCAAAAACTTCATCGAGAGTTGGGTCATAAATTTCCGTTTTTGCATATTTATAAATTGTGCGCTGTTTACGAATATATATATATATACTATATATATAAATATATATTTTTTAACGCTTTCTGCTCTGTTTTGTGGTTGTTGTTATCCCAGTCCCAACTCAACCACATGGCTTAATATCGTAATTAGTGATTGGTATATGGCGAGATAATTTTTTCTATCTGGTTTGCTTGTCATTTGGCGATAAGTTTATTTTTTGCATACACTGTGCATGTATTAAAAAACAAACGGACAACATCTGCCAGCTAGTCGAGGAAACAATTTTTTGCTACGAGTTTGTGCTCAAAGAGGAATTTAATAGAGAGTTGTAGATACAATTTTAAAATACTATCCCAGCTGTTAATAAAAACTTGGAAAGGTGTTTAAAGAAACGATAAATTTGAACGATTTTAGAAACCATTTTTTAAAAAAGAAAAAAAATAAAAAATGTATATTTAATTGTGTACAGAATTTTAAAATTAAATATTTACAAAAAAGAAGGTTTTATAGAAAATAATCGGTAGAACATTAGTTAAAGCTACCAAAAAAATGTACTTTAAAATGTAATGCTTAAAAAAAACTATTTATATAAACTATAAACTAAATATCAAAGAGCGATTGTTTTGCGACTTTTATGTTTAAGTTTAAAGAAGTGTAAAAATTAAATTGAAATAGCATTTTCTGCGAGTGTACGCGTAAATGTTTTATGCGATCAATTGATAACTTTCTGAATTTCACTCATACTGATATTTATCCGTTATATCGATGTGGCCCACATTAAAATCGATGCTTAACTAATTACTATTTAATGACACCCATTTAGGAATCTTAAAATTTTTACTGTCAACGCCGGCGACGAGGCGAATTGCGTGACTCTCATGTGGTATCGATTTAAATTAATGTCTTACCATTTAAACCGAAACACATTTGACCATACGGGCTTAGTATCTTTTGTATTTGTGTTTGTATATATTTATTTATTTTCGTATCTTTTGTATACTTTGGTGGCGTTAATTAATGCGACTGCCGAAATTCGAAGCGAATTTCATGATATCTTTGGGATCGTGTTCGTCATAATGTTGAATAAATGTTTTACGACCTGAATTGTTTGGCTGCTGATTTTTTGGTCGCTATTAAAAGTTTGATTAAGATGAACTTGGACAAAAACGAAACCAGATTTGTGTTTCGCTTTGTGAAATGAGGTAGAATGGCCCGAGAACTGTTCATGATCAATTAGTGGAATATTTTTATTATTTTTTTGTGCTTGATATTTGTCGTCTACTTTCGTGGCGCTATAAATTTCTAATTTATAATTATACCTTTGTCAATATATGTTCTTATGATATTTCTGTTATTTGTATTTTTAATTTTTTTGTCATCGCAGCCTTTTTAGTTATTTATTTATACTTGAGTTTTTTGTTTTTGTTTTATTTTTATTTGATATTTTTGTTGCCATTCAAAATCGAAAAGCTCTTCAAGTTTATTGCTTTTGTTAATTGTAATTTATTTGATTGATTTATCGAACGAATAAATATTTATCAAGCGAGTTTTGCAATCAGCGCGATTCTTAGTTCATAATAATCAGCAAAAATATTTTTCATCAGAAATCAAAAACAACAATTCCAAAAATTTAGAAATTCAACAAGCGGCATATTTGTACCTCTACGAACACGTGGAGTGATTTAGGTTTTTAATTGCTATATTATTTGGTAAATCTGGTCGATCCACGAACTCGAGCATCAAAGCGTCATAATTCAGCTTTAGATGACATTTGCGCGTTGAGATTTTTGCTGGGAAGATTTACGTAGCGCTCGTAATTCAAAAATGGATGTGTGTCCGAACGAGTTAATCCCCGGGGCACATGAAATCGCCATTAAAAATAAATCCAAGGCAATGCGGCCATCAAAATAACTCGTACATCTCGGCACAACTTGAGATCGGAGATCGTTCCATTTTGACAATTTACGTCGCACCAATAACTCACAGCAAATCCCGTGGGTGGGCCCCATAATCGTGGCTATATAGAACGGCTACACAATCCTCGATATGACCATTCATATATTCTATATATACTATGTTCCCATATACACCCCGTGGAATCGGTGGCTTTCTTGCTGCCCGGAAGCGTTGACATTCGCATCAGCTGTGGCCACGGACAATGACGAATGCGGTTCACAAAATTTAATTTCAATTTTTTGTATTTTTTGTATTCTTTTCTCTTTTCATAATTTCCTTTTATGCATTTCGTTTAACAAAATGACAATTTAATTTCTTTATGCTGATTGCTTCATAAAATAAAAACAAATCAAATATTTCAATTTGAATTAACATAAGAGTCTGGCAGATCTTTAATTTAAATTAAACTACTTTTTTTTATTTGTTTTTATTTATTTCTTTATTTTTTGTTAACAAGAGTCAGATGCCACTAAGAAATAAAATTCATTAAAATAAAAATAAAAATGTTAATAAGAAAATTATCGCTAGCAAGACTGCCCCTAATAAATTAGAAATATTACATTTTTTAATAATTTTCATTTAAATATTCCTCAACTATTCCCGATATTTTCATTATTAAATTTTTGACTGAATTTAAATTTTTTACATACATACATACATTATTTCCGAAACTGGAAGCCGAGCCTTTATTGAAATGCGTGAATTTTGGATTTTTATTGGGTTTCTTTAATTTTCTCCTGGCACTTATATAGCATATGTAATGACCGTGATAAGTGCTCGCTCGGAGTTCAGGAAGGTATTTGCGCAATGCAATGTCGACTGCATTAAGTCCATATTATCTGAGCCTTAAGCCGCTAATTGTTGACGAATGCCGCCCATAAAATGTGAAGCTCGCGTCGACAGCTGAGTGAAAATGGTGGACTGGCTTTTATTGATGGCCAATGATGAGCTGAGCTGCAGCTCCTGCCGCTGCCAGCCGCTGCCAGCCTGGAGCTGCACTTGTTGCTCCAATCGGGCCCACTTAATGCCCGGCACAGAGGATCGTAAAAGTTTTTACGAGTCACCAATTAACCGATGATAATCAAATCACTTGGAAGCGCTGGCTCCGCCTCCCGCCCGGACCCTGGCCGGACTTCTGGCCAGAGGGGGGGCAGCCATTGCTCCTGTCGCCGCATAATTCTTGGCCGGCTGTCGCCAGGCCGATTGACGACCGTCCGTCGTCCCTTGTCCAATCGGCTGGGACGGGGCCCTGGAGTAATAAATACTTTTACGATTCTATAATTTGATTTGGGCATTTTTATTTAATATTTCCACTTCTTCACTCTTCACGGCACTCTAAACTGGCCTGACTTTCTGCCGGTTGTTGTTTTTTTTCATCTCGTTTTTTTCTTCTTCGCTTCTCTTTGCCGCACATTAATTTTTTTATGTGTTCGATCGTAAAATTCGTTTGATAAATTATTATTTGGAATTCGATCCATCCGTTTCGGCGTGGAATGTGCGCCGAGAGATCAAAACAAAAAAAATCTGCATACGAATCGAATCTAGTTTCCATCTTTTCAGCCATCCATTAGCCAACACTTGGTAATTTAAAGTATTTCTCATTCAAAGGCTATTCGCTTTATGTTTACGTTCATAAAACTATTTAGAATCTTGCTAAATACTTTCTTCGATTCAGTTTTATACATTAAGGTTAGTTCCTTTCGCACGGAAGATAGCGTGGTGATAATTATCATCCAGAACGAATTTTGTCTCATACATTTTTCATTTCTAAACAGGATTTAAAGAATTTTGCTGAATATCTTAAACGATGAATAAAAAAATGTATATATAAATTAAATTAAATACATAAAAAGTGCGCATAACTCTTTTATTTGGTTGAGTATTAAAACGGGAATTTAAATAATTTTAAACACAACGTAAAGTTATATTTTAATAATAAAATACTTGTATTTATAAATAATAAAGCAGGTTTTTGTAAAAAAAGTAAATTTATTTATTTATGTAATAAATAAATTTTTAAATAACAAATAAATACAATTAATTTGAAAATAAAAATAAATTGTAGATGTAGCTTTCCTATATACATATTGTTGCCATTTTACATCTGTTTGTGCATATGCTAGGAGCAGTAGCCAATAAATGCTGTTAATGCTGCTTTTGGCCCGGGCATCAAATTGACGAACATCAAATAGGGACGAAAAGGGCGCGAGGCAACAACAAGAACCACAGCAGCAGCAACAACTACTACGGAGTTGTTGCTATTTACATATTGTATGTACATATTTAGCTGTTTTACAATGTCATAGTGTGTGCACACATATACATATACACATACACATGCATACACCTACTAGCACGCACACTGGCAAAACACCCGCACATTGCAAAAAAAAAATGCCAGACAGAGAGACAAAATGTCGAAAGCGCGACAGCTGCAATAGCGACGCAGACAGCAGCAGCAGCGGCAACAACAACAAATTAGAACGAGCCACCTTCAGAGCAACGAACACACGCACACAGTCACACTCATAGACAGCGGCGTGAATGAGGGAGTGAGTGAGCCAGCGCATGCGAGTGAGAAAATTTGTTTTGAACTGTCATAAATCTTAATTGTGGCGGAGTGATGGAATTGGAATGTGCTGAAGCCGACCTACCAAAGGGTGACGCGCTGACGAAACGCTGCAGCTAATTTGAGAGCACAGCCAAAGAGAGACAGCAAGAGAGAGAGAGAGTGAGTGGAGAGCGCGGGCATTTATTTCCCCTGCGCTGGCATGGCTGTTCCGTTTCCATTTCGTATACACGCCGCAAAACATAAACAAGATTTATTGCACTCCCAATTGGTGCGCAGGGGAAACGTATCCATGCGCACTGGCGTCGGCCTCTCTCTCTCGCTCTCACTCTCTCTTGGACAGTGTGCGCTCTCAGCGCGCCGGCCGCGCGCCACATTTTCAGTCAACAACAGACCGTTACAGTGAACGATCATGTTTGAAAAGCTCTGTGGCGCGCCAAAATAAAACGTAAAAGGGTAAAATCCAAAAACAAAAGCGCGTGGACAGATTCGCGCTGTCGCCGTCGTCGTTGCCGTTGTAATTAATTAGCACAGACGCCAGCGTCGCTGTCAGCGTGCGGGAGCGAGACAGCAGCATATTTAATCACAGCACATTTTTGACAGTTGGGGGAGGAGAAGCAGCAAAAAAGGAAAACCAAAACCAAAAACAAACAAAAAGCAAAGCAGCAAAGTAATCAACACGCTGCGCTGTCGACGTCGCGTTTTTGGTGGGGGCGCCAAACACTCGAACAGCAGCAACAACAACAACACAAAACAGACTGCGCATTGCGCTGCGCCGTCGCTTAACGCAATCGAATCAGAAATTGCCGTCGCCAAACGCGCGCTTCGTGTTAACGAACGTCGACGTCGTCAGCGTCGTTGTCAGCGTCGTGTTTCAAGTCCAACTCTCGTCAAAGGCAGCAGCAGCAGCAACAAGAATAACAACAACGGCAGCAGCAGCGCCGCCAACGCAGCTTCCAAGCAGACAAAACGAAACGAAACGAAACGAAACGTGCGCGTCGCTGCCACCGCGCTTTGAACTTCATTTTTTTGGTATCAATCAGCAGCGAGGAGCAGGCAGAACGCATTGTTGTTGTTGTTGTTGTTACTGTTTGTGTCTGATTCTTGACTGAATCAGTTTGACAGCCGACGCAGCAGCGACTGAGAAGAAGCAGCAACAGCAGCGACGCAGCCAGTGACGACACGGCAACGCCGACACATTCATTCGCTGTTCGACTCTCAAACGAGTAACGACGGAATCCGGATGAAACGCACAAAGCGCAAAACAAAAAGAAACCAAAACACACACACGCGCACACATTGAAAAGCAAAACGCGAGCGTTTTGTGTGCGACTGCGACGCGTGTTCCGAATACAACAACAACAACAAATTCAATTATTTAAATCCAAATCGAACGCCATTTATAAGTGTGATAACAAAAATAAAATCAAATGAATTAAATGCATCATTTCACAAAAAGTAATTAATTTATTTGCACATTAGTTGCGTCGCATCAAACACAACAACAACAAAACACATGCATCATATCTAGTCAAAATTCACAACAACAACAACTAAAGAATTAACAATGAAATGCGCGTCAAATGTTTAATTAAGACTGATTAAAACAACAACAACAACTTAAGAAATACTTAAACAATAAAATACAACAACAACAAATGGTTCAACAAAAGTATACGTAATACAACAACAAACAAATAATTAAAAACAAATAAATATATATTTATTAAAATAAACACTACAAAAAAATATAATATTTATATTTCACAATATTTTGCTCACATAAAACTAAACAAAAAATAAAGTTAAAGTTACAACTACACAAAACAAAAAAGAAATCAACAAATTTCAAACGAAGTATACGATTCAAATGCAATTATTAAATTAAATAACAAAACCTAATACAAAATATTTAACATAAATTTTTCTGTCTGCCATATGAAAATATTACAAATATAACAAAAAATAAATATGTATATAAAATAGATATATATATATTACACTATTTAACACACAAGTTATACGTAGCTCAAACGCTAAAAAGTACCAAGTGCAAAAAATACAAAACAAAACAAAATATTAATTAGTTAATTAATTAATATTGCATATTGTGTCAAATTAAATATAAGTTAAATTTATTAAGTGCTAGCGCAAGCAAACTGAAATAAGTTTGCAGCCACGCCTCCTCCTGAAAAGTTTACACTTAAACAAAAACCGTCAAAATTCAGCAAAATCTGAAAATGTTGCACGAGGCTCTGATGCTCGAAATCTACAGACAGGCGCTAAATGCCGGGTAAGTTTATTAATATTCATTATTAAATATATGACAAACATTAATTAACTAAAGTTAGGAATAACATTTAGGAACATGGTAGTTTTTGATCGTATAATAATGAGCTAATAAAAAAGTTGTCTTGTTTCTTGTACTGTTGAATA
This sequence comes from Drosophila nigromelanica, assembly GCA_004149465.1. Taxonomy (NCBI): domain Eukaryota; kingdom Metazoa; phylum Arthropoda; class Insecta; order Diptera; family Drosophilidae; genus Drosophila; species Drosophila nigromelanica. The sequence goes on from SCDS01000498.1 coordinate 63,624, forward strand.
AATTTATTTTAACTTAAATCTAGGTATTAACGATAAGAACGTTTTCAAGTAATGCTTTATAGTTTTCATTAAAAACTAGAATTTAATACATGTGGTGAAAGGGTTTATTTTTATTTATTTTTGGGTTTATTTTTTTAAAAGCCGGATTTTTAATCATTTGTAACCAATCACCAATAGGGTTTTTAATGGGTTAAAAACTAAATAATGGAAAAATAAATTAAATACAATAATATTATTGATAATAATGTTAAACATCAAAATTGTAACCATTAAAGATTCAGTAGTATAAATCAACTCAACTTTCTAAATTTGAATGTAAGACATATTAGATGACGTTCACATAAGCAGAATCATTAAATTTCCTACTAACAAAAGTTCTTTTGAGCCCTATATTAATTTCTTCATACTTATAGTTTGCCAATAGACTTTGGTTACTACAAATATCAACTTGTTGATTTTAGTTAAAAAGTATATTAAAGCTATAATTTATCTTGATAATAATAATTAAGATTAAATTCTGTAGGAAAATTATGGCTCTCTAAAATATAAAAAATATAAGTACATAAATTACATTTGTAACATATTTTGAAGTAAAAACTCACAGTTTTAGCTAGTTTTTCTTTTGGATACTTATAATCTGTTATTAAAAGCAACAGTTGTTCTAAGCACATAAATGTTTTGGAATCAAGTTTTATCGATTTGCGATAGGAACATTTTTTTAATGTTGTTCAAATGGGACAGCTTATCGTTTCAGTGCCAAACGCTTCGTTGCAATTTTATTCGTTTCACGTTTAAGAAAACTAGCTATTCGTTAGTTTTAGTCAGAAGCGATTTTTTAGTAGGAGTTTTGATATTCCAAACATATTTATAGTAAAATTTAATTAACTATATAATTGTTAACTTATTAATTATTTGCTGCTGTAAATGGTACATAATGTATATATTATTGCAAACATTGTTTAAAGTTATGTATAGATGTATTATATTATATAGATGTATATATATGCTAAGCCTACAAATAAAAGTCCACTAATTGGCTATTAGTCAAAACTGGTTAATAAGATCGCAATCACATGACTGTCTTTTCGTTCTGCTGACCAAATCGCTGCTGATCCATAAAATGATTACTTCAACATTCGATTTGAAAATAATTCTGACGAATATGCGAAGCGTTGATGGTCAACATCGACATCAACATCGTCGTTGTCGTCGCACCTGTCGTTATAAATTTTAGTCCGCACCAATATAATGGCTATATATCAAGAGACACCCACCCAGGGCATATATGCTGACTAAAGCAAAAAATTGATTTATAATAAGAAGAGCAGAATGCGAATAATGGCCGATAGCGGTAAATACATGTATATGTATATAAGCCAAATATATATATGTATTCTTAATTAAACTAACTACGCGATTGTGTCGCTAACTCGCTCAAAAATCGTTCATAATTATCGCTGCCTAAATGTTTGCCATAGGCTTTATGATTAAACTCGTTTCAGATACGTTTTGTGTTCTTTTCTTTTTTAGTTATTGAAATGCAAAACGAGTTTTGTTTAGCAAAAAGTTGCGACAAATTGTAGCACGTCTTTTTTTTTTGATTTTCTTCGATTTTTTTTTTTTTTTTTGGAAATTGGAAACTGCAACGCGTTTTCATGAATTTCCAAGGCGCTGACGTATGAAATGAATAAATCATGAATGCGATTCAACAAGCCAAATAGTCGAAAATCAAAAATTTTTTTTTGCTTGCTGTAGGTGGGTGTATCTGTTGCTGTATATGTAAATGTAGCATGTATCTATTAACTGTGTGTGTGTGTGTGTGCCTATTACTAAAAGATTTATGCGCGCAATTTGCAGTTAAGTTGTTTTTCGGAGAGAAAGGAGGGGAGAGAGAGAGAGAGAGAGAGAGATGGAGAGGGAGAGGGAAGGGGCGGGGCTTGGGAATGGAAAATCGCAGCTATTTAGTAATATTTAGTTTTGATGCCGCGTATTAGTCATGCTAAGCAAAAGTATCTGTAAGTACACACAAGTATCTACAAGCATCTAACTTTAGCTAGGCAGCTGTGTAGTTGGCTACACTAAAAGAAATTCAATTATCTTAAGCATTCTTTAATTCAAATTCAATACTTGCACTAAATATAAAATACTTGTATCAAGTTTTAGTACTTTTGGTTCTTGAATTAAGGAGTAATAAATTTAAATAAAAATTGAGTGCTCATGCTTTGTTTTTATTGTTTTCGCCGAGTGTAGCTATGTAGCATATAATTGCGCAGATCAACTCGTCAATCTGCCGACTTGGTATGTGCGATTATTAATGAGACAATTCCCGCTTGTAATTAACTGCTTTTGAGCCGCTGCGTATAAATCATTTTGATTTAAGCTTCATCAAATAACAAGATTGCATATTATGATAGCTGCTGCTGCGGCTGCTGCAACGGGGAAAACTTGTTGCCGTTGTTATTTTTTTTATATTTCATTTTCTATTTTTTTTTGTCGTTTATGCGGGTCTTAATCACAGCTTGCAATCTGAAAATCCAATTAGCAACTTGCGCACAGCTAAACGTAGGTATGCGTATTAGGTATCTAAGAGAAAGGTGTTCATGCCTTATGGAAAAACTCATAGATTGCTAATTTTAACATTTAATTTGTAGATTTATATAATCAAAATACTGTCAATATTGTCATATATTGTGTTTACATTTTTATTGAAATGAATGATATATACGTCGATATAACTGTCGGCGTTTTGTTGTTTGACATTGCTAAAGGCCCATCAATATTATTGCACTTAGAAGGTAGCACATTTTTTTGGATCCATCAATAGGTTTTAGTCCAATCCATAGCATTGATAAAATGTTTAATGTGTTGGACAACTTAATTCTGGCAACACAAATGTTGACTGATCGAAGCGAAGCTTTAAGACAGTGACAAGTAAAATTCAAAATAAATAAAGACACAAATTAATTTTTTTTTAGATTACGCTTACGCTAAGCTTAAGCTTTAAATAATTTTATGCTGAAGTTTTGTTTTAAAGAAATTGTAAATGAACGGAATTTATTCTTTCTTCCTCTTCTCTGTTGTATAATAATTGTAATATTTTTAAAAGTATTTTAACATCTTTTAAAATATGTTCCATATAAAATTTGACTTTTTAAGACTCAGATGAGAACTGATTTCTGATACATCCTGATTCATTTGCTAACTACGAAGTCATTTAAATGTTCTTACCAAGGCCTTTTCGAGTCCCTCTGTGCCTCGACACCTGCTGATAGAATGATTGATGACTGAATAATTAGAATACATGTTTTCATTCATTTGATTTGCAAAATATAATTTTATAGTCTACATATGAATAAATTTTCAACCCAATAAATCAGGGCATAATATTATTTGCATTGTTAGTTTAACACTGTCAACTTGCTAAAAAAAAGAGTGACCAGCGTTGTATATAACGTTGCCATTGTATTGTATATTATTAAAAGGTCACCTTATTAGGTAATTATAAATTAATATGACTCATTTTTTGTCACAATTTTTATTATTGCAATATTTGTTACAAATCTTCACATTTACCTCAAGTCATAATTCAAGTCTAAATCAACTGTTGCCATTTCCGGCAAATCGTCAACTCAGCGACTCATCAAAAATGCCCAACGCCAAGCATCAAAGCCTCCAGCCACGCCCACGCAAAATAAATATACATTATTAAAATCGATTTAAACATCTTACAACTAATTTTTTTTTTTTTTTTGCAATCGTTCAAACTTGGCTAAACAAAAGCCAATAAAAATATGCGAACAATGAAGGGGAAAAGGGGGCAGCATCAAAAGCGTAACCACAAATTTATAGTATACGGATTTAACTGAATGTAAAACAGCGCAAAATTGAGGAAATCAAAACTAACTAAAAATTGTTTATATACATGTGGATATATAAATGTATATATATATTTATCATGTATAGATGTGTGTTTGGCAGATTTATAAGCAGATGCTGAGCTATAAAAATTTGTTAACTATTTATGCACATTGATGAGAGTATTTTTTTTTTTTTTTGGGAATTTAATTTATGCAAAATATGTGGAATGGCTTTTGTATGTTGCTTTGTCGTCAGTTTTATGAGCCTCCTGCGCAGCAATACAAAAAAAAAATCGGAAAAAAATGAAAACAGATCTTAGATGACGAGAGATCTGTTGAGATATGTTGATAACCACACGATGATGAGCTCCGCACATAATTCACGCTTCGGTGTCTCGAATTAAACGCCATTGTTCCAAATAAATATAACCGATTTTAACGATTTTTATGAGCAAAACTTGTCAGCCGGACGGACAGCTGGACGGCAGAAGAGGGATTAGGTGCGGAACGGGGGGCGGCATTTGAAACAGCTGGCCACAGTTTCGTTTTGGTTTATGGGCCGCCGTTGGATTTGAATAACAAATGAAATGTTGACATATGTTTCATATTGTTGCCATTGTTGTGCCACTTGATTTTTATTGTTGCGCCCCCCTTCTATGATTTACCAGCAAAAAAATACAATGCACACATACATACATACATATGTATTTGTATTTATATAATGTGCATATAGATTTGGAGCAATAAAGATCTCTCGATTACTTATCAACAGTGCGTTTGCGCCTTGAGAAAGTCGACAAAAGTATCTTGAATGAAAGCTTTCACCAATGATCTATGGCTTTTATTTTTGGAGTGAAAGAGGCATCGTTTGTTTTAATCATTTTTGGCTCATTCAAATTTGAAAACATATTTCTTACAGATTATTGTTATCTTTTTGTATGCCTAAGTTTTAAAGATTAAGTAACATTGGGGTGAAAGTTCTTTCTGCTCTTTAACTAATCATTAAAGTGTTTCCATTTTAAGGTATTCCCTCATTATTTTATTAGTGAATTGTATTTGGCAATCATGTGCTCAATGATTGCTGATAACTAAATACTTGGTCTAAATTTAGTATTTTGTGTAATTAGCCGGCATAAAATACAACGCATGTACTAGAATATAGGCTTATTAAGTTCGATAAAGTTAGCACGATGAATTGATCGATAACGATAAAGATGACCGCTTTATTTTATATAAAAAATCTAAAATATTAATTATTATATTAATTAACCCCTTGAAATTGTCTTAAAAAAATTGATAAATTAAAAAGTATATGGTATTTAATTATATGCATATTTATTTTTAATAATTAATATAATTTAAAAATAAATTTTGATATATTTTTTTTTAATTTAGCTTAAAATGAAAAAGAATTTTCTGGGAAACCCCCTATTATTCTCAGAGCTGCATGAACAAATAATTACTATTTAAATATATTTTAAACTGCAATTTTGTTTAATATAGAAATACCGTTAAACAAGTTTACTTGCTGCATAATGCTAATCCTCCCATGAGATTCTCTTTGAGTTGGTTGACTAATCTCTATCTTGTCCCTCTGTTCTCTGTTGCAGCGCCCTGCCCACAGCACGTCCACGTTCCACGGAATCGGCGAATTCCAGCGAGCGCTGCCCCTCGCACGATTCCAACTCCTCGGACAACGGTGGCCAGCGGGACGCGGCGAATCTGTCGGCGGGCGTGATGCCCGTTGTGCCCACCACGATGCATTCAACATTCCCGGCGGTGCCGCAGTCGCTGCCCGCCCAGCCGTCCTCGATGGAGGCCTACCTGCACATGGTGGCCGCCGCCGCCCAGCAGTACGGCTTCCCGCTGGCGGCCGCCGCCGCGGCGGGTCCACGGCTGCCGCTCCCCCTGCCCAGCGAGGCGGCGGCGCCGTTCAAGCTGCCGCCGCAGGCCTCGCCCACCGCCTCCAGCAGCAACTCGGAGGCGCTGGACTTTCGCACCAATTTGTATGGGCGCGCCGAGTCCGCGGAGCCGGTGGCCTCCGAGGGGGAGGGGGAGGAGGAGGAGTTCGACGATGGCGCCAACAATCCGCTCGATCTCTCGGTGGGCACGCGGAAGCGCGGCCACGACACGGACGCCGCCATTGGCCAGATCCAGGTGAAGAAGATGTTCAAGTCCGAGAGTCCGCCGGCGAATTCGACGTCCGCCGCCGCCGCCGCAGCTCCCCTCCTGCCCGGCGTTAATCCGTATTTGGCTGCGGTGGCGGCGGCCAACATTTTCCGGGCGGGCCAGTTTCCCGACTGGAACGGCAAGAACGATCTGGTGGTCGATCCGCTCGAGAAGATGTCCGACATTGTCAAGGGTGGTGGCGGTGGCACCACCCTCCACAAGGAGAAGCCGCAGAACAAGGCGACGCCGCCAACGGCAACCGCCGCACCACCGCCCAAAAGTCCCGCCAATCAAACGGGCGCCGGCAGCGGCAGCGGCAGCTCCTCGCAGACGCCCAACGAGGGCGGTGGTGGCGGTGGAGGCGGGGGTGGTGGCGTCACAAAGGCGCGCCACAACATTTGGCAGTCGCACTGGCAGAACAAGGGCGTGGCCAGCTCGGTGTTCAGGTGCGTGTGGTGCAAGCAGAGCTTCCCCACCTTGGAGGCGCTCACCACCCACATGAAGGACAGCAAACACTGTGGCGTCAATGTGCCGCCCTTCGGCAACCTGCCCAGCAACCAGCCGCACCACCATTCGCATGGCAATTCGAATGCATCGCCAGCCAGCGGTGGTCACCACCACCAGCAGCACCACCATCAGCAGCAGCAACAACAGCAGCATCAGCAGCAGCAGCATCAGCAGCAGCGCAAACAGTCTGGCAGCCAGGCGCCCTCGGCGAACGTGAAGAACGCGTTTCAGTATCGCGGTGATCCGCCCACACCGCTGCCCAGGAAGCTGGTGCGCGGCCAGAACGTGTGGCTGGGCAAGGGCGTGGAGCAGGCGATGCAGATACTGAAGTGCATGCGCTGCGGGGAGAGCTTCCGTTCGCTGGGCGAGATGACCAAGCACATGCAGGAGACGCAGCACTATACGAACATCCTTTCCCAGGAGCAGAGCATCTCCATTAAATCGGGCGGCGGCGGCGGCGGCGATCACGGCAAGGAGAGCGGCCAGAACAGTCTCAGTTCGGAGGAGTCGCGCACTTTGTCCGCGGTGCTCACCTGCAAGGTGTGCGACAAGGCGTTCAGCTCACTGGGCGATCTCAGCAATCACATGGCCAAGAACAATCACTACGCGGAACCGCTGCTCCAATCCGCCGGCGCACGCAAACGTCCGGCGCCGAAGAAGCGCGAGAAATCGCTGCCGGTCCGCAAACTGCTCGAACTGAAGGCCAATCCCGAGGAGCAGTCGCCGCTGGAGAAATCCGCCGCCAGCGGCAAACCGGAAAAGTCCGAGGCGGCGCTCTTTGCCGAACGCATGCGCCAGTACATAACGGGAGTTAAGTCGCCCGAGGAAATCGCCAAGGCCGCCCAGCTGCTGGCCAAGAACAAGTCGCCCGAACTGGACCCGAAGAACGGCAACAACGGCGCGGCTAACGCAAAAACCAGCGGCGCCGCCGCCGGCTCCTCCTCCTCCTCGTCGGTGCTGAGCGCCATCGAACAGATGTTCACAACCAGCTTCGATACGCCGCCGCGGCACGCGAGCCTCCCGGCGAGCAGCCCCTCAAACTCGTCCACCAAGAACACCTCGCCAGTGGCCAGCAGCATTTTGAAGCGTCTGGGGATCGATGAGACCGTCGATTACAACAAGCCGCTGATCGATACGAGCGATCCGTACTATCAGCACTATCGCTATACGAGCAGCGAGCGTAGCGGCAGCGAGTGCAGCGCCGAGGCGAAGCCACGCCTCGAGGCGCCCACGCCCGAAAAGCAGCAGCAGCAGCAACAGCAGCAACAGTTGCAGCAGCAGCAGCAGCAACAGGATTTGCCTATTAAACAGGAGCCCGAGTCTAGCCTCAAAATGGAGATCAAGTCTGAGCTGAGCGATGAGCCGCAGGATGCGGCCGCAGTTTCGCCCAAAACGGAGGTCGAGACGCCGCTGCTCAATGGCAGCTACAACAACAACAACAACAATAATAATAATAATAATAGCAACAACAATAACAACAACAGCATCAACAACAACAACGGCAGCTCGCCCAAAAGCAGCTCGGCGGCCGCCAGTCCGCGCCTGCCGCGCAGCCCCGCGGACAGCCAGCGCTCGGCCACGCCCAAATCGCCCGCCTCCAGCCAGAAGTCGTACGACGGCAGCGACGGCAACAACAAGAAATATCCCAGCGACTCCCTCAACGCGCTCTCCTCCATGTTCGACTCGCTCGGCAGCAGCAGCGGCGGCGGCGGCGTCGGCAGCGGCAGCGGTGCGGCGAATACGCGCGCCAAACTGGCAGCGGCTGCCTCAGCGGCTGCCGCAGCAGCAGCAGCAGCGGCGGCGGCGTCGCCCGGTGAGTCATCGCTGCCGGAGAATCTGAGCGCCGGCAACTCGCTGGCCGCACTGCGTCAGTTCTGCGTGAAGAAAGAGAAGACCGCCTAAAAAGTGGGCACGCCAAAAAGAATTGCCACCGAATATTTTTCGTTGTTTCGAGCAAAAGAATTTTATCAACCTTTTTGTTTGCCATGCTTGGCGCGCGCGCCCCCTCACACACAGCCCCCCACCCCCCTCTCTAACGCGTCCCAGTTCAGTAGCGGGAGGCGTGGCCGGGGGGCTGAGTCGGGCGACTCTTCTTTGCACGCACTCAGCAAAGAAACCAGAAACCAGACCATATATACTACTATATATATATGTATATCTATGTGTATATATGCTGATGATGATTAAAGATCGAAAGGATATTTCGACAAATCGCAGCGCGTCGCGGCATTTGGATTTATTTCTGTCTGTCCAGCCGCCCACTACGCGCGCCACGCCCACACTGGAGCCACGCAGCGGTGCCGACTTTTTGAAGGTAATCATCAGCGACTAAAACTAATTTGCAATTTGAAACTCAATCTTAACTCAAACGTATTTATTTTGTATGCTTGCAGGATCGTTCCCTAAGCGCCTCGAGACATCCTTGAAAGACTTGGGCATCCTTGAGCTCTAACGGGCGTTTCTCCTTGCCATTTGGGCCCATTGCGTTTACACAAGCCCTAAAATCATTTGAAATTTAAAACAAAAAAAAAAGCTAAAAAAAATGTATGTGAAAAAATAAGAAAAAAGCCCTTTTCAGGGCTGCCAAATGTCTGGGCAAAGAGAATGAAATTGGAAAAAATGAATCATTGTGATCAAAATAAACCGACTTTTATTGAATTTATAAAACCGAACTTGGTCTTTTATTTTTGGGAAGGGAATTATGTCCAACGTAATGGGTAAAACACGAAGATTGTAAATTATAGCAAAGTAAAAAAGATTATTTATTAAATAAAGTTAATATTTTAGGTCTTTCCGAATTAATCCCATTGGTTGTAGCTCTTTGAGTGAATTAGGTGCAATCTCATTTGCTTCCCAAAAACGATTTCAACCCCTAAAATGCAGACATCATCATGGGAATTTTGTAAAGAAAAAAAAAGATGGAAGTTCTCTAAATATGGCCAGGAAACAAAGTATTATTTTAAAAGGCTTTGCTAAAAGTACGCTCAAAACAAAGAAATTTTAGTAAGAGCTACGAGGGGAAGATTAGAACGCAATAATATCTTTGGAATAATATTTTACACCCAACGGACTTATCGCTCTTTTAATCACAGTTGAAATGTTTTTAACTGATCAATGGGGAGTTTAACATATTTTGATGGCAGAATGAAACCCAAGATAGTTATTAAAGTAATTAAACACAAGTCAGAGTTGACAATTAAAAATGCGATTCAACTGATTCGGATATTTACAGAGCGCAAATGTGAATGAAACTTGACAGGCGAACAACACACCGCCAAGAGGCTTATCTTGGCTTATAACGCAACTGGCAACTCGGCTAATTACGCTTTTTATGTCCCGTGCCAGCAATCGCATTCTTCTCCTTCAGGGGCGGTCGCTTGCTTGTGAGGAGCGAGGTGAGGACGTCACTGAGATCGGGCACACCCGTGGGTATCTTTGGGAATTGTATGTTCTCGATTTCGCGCTTGGTTTCCGGATCGTTGATCAGCCGGGGCAGCAACAGCATCAGTATTAGGGGCACCACCATCAGCAGCACCATCGGACTTAGGATGTAGTCCAGCACGTTCCACTGCTCCCGGGATCGGAAATACTTGCGGCGCATGACGGGATTCAGGATCAGTGGATAGGGCAGCTTGACCACGTGCAGGGGCCGAATGTGGCTCAGTTTGCGTGCCCGAAACCTGCCATTCTGGGTAATCTCCACGCGAATCGGCTTGAAGAAAATGTCCGCATGATGCGTATAGAGTACATAGCTGCCAGGCGGAACGCCGCTGATGATAAAGCTACCGTCGAGACGCACGAATCCCTGGTACTCGCCACCGTTGATCGACAGCGTTATGTCCGCCGGCCACTGCGAACTGGGCCGCAACAGCGGATCAGGCGGCAAAATCATGCCGCTAATATTATAGAGCCTGGTAGCAGCGGCATCCTTTTTCGTGATCAGTTCCTCCGACAGCGAGTGAGACTGGAAGACAAAGAGCCCTAAAATAATTACAAATTTTTTGAACATTTCGATTTGATTTCTAAAACGTATTTCGTGTATCAGAAATGATTCTGTGGAAATTTAAAGGCTTCTGGCAATGTTTGAGAGACTTGTAGTAAATCCTTATTTGTGCTTAAGGAAAATAATTTTTTTTGATTTTGAAAAAGAAAACTTGGTTTGCTTAGCTCCTAAAAAAAAACTGCTTTTTCAACATATTTTATTATTTATTGAGAGCATTGAATGATTTGGATATTTCTTGTTTTGAATATATCTTAAAAACTAAATGTTTCTTCTATATTCACAATATCGTCGACTTCAACTTATTCAAGTCAGTACTTGCTAATTGTTGCTTCGTGAATGATGAGAATGAGTCACGCCCACATTCAATTAAAGAGCTCTCCCGCCTCCAGTTTGTTGTTGCTGATCGGTCGTGACCAATGTAACTTTTGTTTGCCGATCGCCAGCACATGTAACTCTGCTGATCAGTTTGTTCAGTTCGCTCTTCTGGCGCTCAAGTGGCAGCCAAAGTAGCTGCCACAAATTTGCACTCCGTGCAACGTTCTCTGTCGCATGCGACTCGTCGCGACCAGCCACAAATCCAACCCAAATTACCTCAACGCGCTTCACACGATTATGCGATAATTTCGATTTGTGGAATTGCAACTTGCAACTGGCGCGTTGCAACATGTGCAATCTTTTCTGTATTTTCTGTATTCCCTAGCAAATGGTATTCTCATTTTGTGATGAAGTGTGTTGCGTACTCCGTAGAGGTATATGAGAAGATCAGAGTATTATATCATATCCAATCTCATATAGTTTGCTTTATTTTATACCCTCTACATAAAAATTTCAAACTTCTCTAACTTTGCCAAAACTCAATCGATTTTCAAGAGGAATAGCTTTTTGTTCATGATTTTATATCTTAATCTGACAACCGATTTTTTGGTCGAAATTCATGTAAAAATTTTGACCTTGAATACCCATATGGACATTGGTCGAAATTTCAAACTTCTCTAACTTTGCCAAAACTCAACCGATTTTCAAGAGGAATAGCTTTTTGTTCATGATTTTATATCTAAATTAATTTGACATTTAAATCTGACAACCGATTTTTTGGTCGAAATTCATGTAAAAATTT
>SCDS01000499.1:0-64213 GCA_004149465.1 Drosophila nigromelanica
TATACATATTATATATATATATTACAACTAAAATAATTACCAGATATTTCAAAAACCTTTGGCACACATTCCGGTAACGTGTTGGTTCTATTTTTTACACGTTTTACTCCTGTATTGCATCTGTTAATTTTGTTTGAGTCATCGGGTAATTCAACTGTACAGCCAAACGATGAAACATGACAATATATCGGATATTTACGGCAATCGGCACATATATTAGTAAAATTGAGTTCCGCTTCCTCGACAGGTACTGTGTGAACTGGAAAATATATGTGTTTTATAAAATCTAGGGTACATCATAATAATTCACTATCTTATCTCACTGTTCGTTCCCTCCTTAGTAGTTGCTACACCTTTTGAAAATCCTATTATTATAAATAACAAAATTGAAAAATATAACATTACTTCTGTTAGTATTCCCAGAATTTCGATGTGTGTATTGGAATTAAAAACTGGCTTACTTTATCTTTTAACTGAAGCTAATTTGGGATTAGGCTTACTTAGTTTGTTTTTTTATTTGACTTAAAGGGTATTGTGCAAACAACATACCATGGATAAGTGGCAAAAAAGATGGACCAACGAGAGCATTGGAAGAACGACCGCTAGGTTTATACCTCAAATAAAATACGAGCCATAAACTACGTCGTCAGATGATAACTGATTACGACTACTTTAGCTCATTAGAACATTATTCAACAACATGATAAGCAGATAGAATAAAACTGTAGGTTGGTTGAAAATAAGTTAAAACTTATTTTATATTTTATTTTCAAATATTTAAGATATTATTAATGCGCTTTATGCAAGTTGCATTGAAACCTAACTGGAACCCCAATCAGCGCCGCCCATTTCTTGGTCATTTGTCAGTTTTTCTTGAAAATGTTAAGTGGCAATTGCTCATTTTAATAAAACTAATCAGCACTGTGCTCAAGAAACAAATCAGCGATAAGAACGTACTCGTTATATCTCTGGTAATCGCTGACAAGCTCCATTTTAGCTTATAGAGCGGATACAACCAATTGAATGGGATGTTGACTGTCTCTGAGTGCGATATATATACATATATATACATATGTGTGTGTGTGTCTGAGTATTATGTCTGTTTGAGGGAATTTATTCCATCATTATAAACTACGACGAAGATGAGATGAACTTATATATGCAATTGCCCATCACAAATTGCAGCCATTTAATTCAATTTAAATAAATTTAAAATGCGACCAACTTGTTGAGGCACTCGACTCGACTTAAACAACTGATTCGAATTTGATTGGACTTAATCATACTAACTATGTGATATCAAAGAAAGGTCCAGCTAAGGCAGCGTTAAGATTAACACTCATCCGATCAATTCTTGAAATCCGATTTTATTGCTGATTCACTATTTGCAAATAATGGACAAATATCGAATTCAGTTGAAAAAATATTGCTCAGCTTTAACTTTTCCTTGTTCATTGAAATAGATATACATTGTACCATTGTACTATATTTAAAATAATGATAAATATGTAATTGCACTTTCTGGTTAAAAGTCCAACTCCTAATGGGGTGACAATAAACTGTACTTAAAAAGAACGTTGCCTTTTTTGTATAATCCGTCTTATACATATAGCTTTCTTTTCTTAAATTCCAATTATTTTGATTTGCTCCAAGTCTGTTAAAAATAACTTGATTTTTAGGTTTTTATTGTATGGCTTTCAAAATTAAATGAAATTCATTGTATTGATTAAATATGTTTTTATTGCAAATTCAGAGTAAATGTATTTAGCTGATTATAATTATGTCAATGGGTTAAATATTTTTTTCCATTTGAAACTATTGTTTAAGAGGTGTTATTCTTAACAATTTTCGTTTACTAACTAAAATTATGTATTTATATAAATTCATGGGGAAATTCGATTGTCAATTAATTGTTGCTAAATTATTAATTGATTGTTCGCAAACAAAAAATGTTCAAGAGTTATGTCTATGAATATGACAATTTTTAAAGTTGATATTAAATTGTTTGCATTGTGCTTAATCAAATGCCACTCAATTTTCTATTGCAGATTTTCATACTTTGTAGACACTTTGTTGTTGTTGTTGTTGTTGATGCTGATACGCTCAATATGCACTCACCTATTGTTTGTTGTTTTTTCGTTGATAATGAATATTTGCTGTTGCTGCACTTTGCATTCACATTGCGGTATTCACTCTCGCTGTTTGTCTATCTCGCTCTAACTGTGTGAAATATATATTCTGGGTTTCGTGTTCCACTTGCCTTGCGGCTTACTCACTTTTATTGCAAAGTACAAAAAAAAACAGTTCAATGACACAAAAGTAATGCGCAACAATGCAATAACAACAATAACGGCAACAATAACATCTTTTGCTCTTTGCCTTTTCTTTCATTGTTCATCGCATAACGCTACTTACTCTCCCCCGCCCCGTTGCCCAACATTCGACGCTGCATTCACGCTGACTCCTTTTGTGGGCGTGCGAACGGGCGAGCAATAGCATGTCGAAGAGTGCGGGCAAGTGCGAGAGTGAGCGGGCGCCATTATTTGCATCGCTTTTAAACTCTTTTTTTTTGTGTGTGCTTCTATTAGTCAAATGTAGGTCGCTCTCGCTCGCACTCGTGTGCTCTTGACTGACCGCAGAAAATCGATGGCTACGTGAAGCTGAAGCCCTTTTTCGACTGCGGCTGCCGCAGTACGTTTTATTGTTTGCCAAGTTCAGCGCCCAAAAACTAATGCCATTTATTGTCAACGACATAACTTTCACTCTCAGCACTAGCTAGTGGGTAGGAGAGCGAGAGAGCGCGCGAGAGAGTGAGAGAGAGAGAGAGAGAGAGAACAATCAAGTCAAAGTGCTGGAACGCTTCCCTCATCATCAACACGATTCACAATTTCTATGGCCAGAACTTCGCGCTTATCATCATCATGCAATCAGACACACACACACACACACACATACACACACACACCCAGTCAACATTCATTCATTCATTCATTTGTTTGTTGTTGTTGTCTCCCTATTGCATTTTCAAAAGCTAGACACAGGGCAACCTGTTGCCGACTCTCAACTGAAACTGAACTGAAACTGAACTAAACTGAACTGAACTTCGCCATGCAATGCAATTTTCAACAACGTCATCAACAGCAGCAGCAACAACAACAACAACAACGGCGAGCAGCAGAAGAAGCAAAAACCCATTTCCAAGCGCTGCCCGCCGTATAATACATTCAACAAACAATTGAAATTTCGTATACAATTGCGAATTGAATGAGGAAATGAATGTGTAAAATGAATAACGTCTGAATAGCAGCTCTTTTTGCGTGTGTGCGTGTTTCGGTTCAGTCTGCAAGTGTCGAGACAGGTCGTATACGTGTTTTTTGTTGTTGCTTTTTTGCTGCTGCTCTATCCTCTCGGGATTCTTTGTTCTCTATGCAGTGTTGGTAAACGGATAAATCTATAAAACAGTTGAAACAAGCGAGATTTAGAGATTTGCTCAAGGTTAACAATATTTATATAGCGGCGAGTTTTGGCCCGATTTTAACTAGCCAAAAAAAGTAGGCAACAAAAGTTTTTGAATTTATCATGTTCAAAGTTCAGCTGAGTTAACACTAAATTGTTAAGAAAGGATTACAGCGAGCGGAATAAACTGTGACAAGAAACACATTTACTGCAGATGCGAAATAATGAGTAATAAATGGTATATAGTTAAAATAAAATATTTAAATTATATTTTACATTATATTAATAATGAGAGAATATAGTTAAAATAAGTGTTTAAATTATATCAAGGGAGAAAAAAAGTGTTACAAATATCTACAGTAATTTAGTTTTAATCATCAGAATTTTGCACACTGACAAACTTTGAAAATGTAGCTTTTAAGAAGTTAAATTGTCCATTTAAATATGCCACTAAAAATTTGTTATGAAGAGACTTTAGGTAAATATTTTTTTTCGAATTATTTTTACCCTACGCTAACACTTCAAAGTCATTTTTATTGATTTTTGATTTATCTGCATTTGTTGTTTCTTTTGTCCAAGTTTTCAGACATGCTAAACTTTATATCAAAAAGTTTACAGGTGCACATGTGTGCAATAGAGATAGAAATAGGGAGGGAGAGAGAGAGAGAGAGAGCGGCAGAGAAAGAGAGGAAAGTTGTTTCTATGTGCAAACTGAGTGAATTGTGCGAATATTTTTGTTGAACTTGTTTGCTTGCCAAATGCCTTTTGTGGCCGCTGTTGTTGTTGGCTCCTCTTGTTGCCTTTTGCCATTGTCCGCCTCTGCCTGTTTTTGTTGCGTTTTTATTTCTTTTATTATGTGCGAATGTTTGTTTGTAATGCTCGGCGCCATTGTTGCTGTTGTTGTTGTTGTTGTTGTGTGTGCGTGTTTGTATTTGTATTTTTATTTCATTTTTTTTGTGCGAACAATTAAAACTCTTTGCAATGACCTTGACTTTGTTTTTTTTTTTGTTGTTTTTTTAAGTGTATGTGTGTGAGCTTCCTTTTTCATTCACACGCGCTCAGCACGCTCAAACGTCAAACATAAAACACAAATAACAACAACAACAAAAACAACAACAACAGCGGCAACAACAAAGCCGTCTGAGTGTCTACTCGGCCTGACTCTGAGTCTGAAACTGAGTCTGGGTCTGGTTCTGGTTCTGTTTCGGTTTGTTTTGGGCTTATTATGTTCTTCTCTTTTTTTTTTGAATACCCCCCAAAGAATCGAATGGCTGCACAAATATACAATAATAATACATAACAACAACAAGAACAACAACAACAAGTGCTCTGATAATGAACAAGAAACGTTTTCGTATTTTACTTCGTTCTTTTTTTTGCCATTTTAATAAAGGGCTTTCAGCAAATTTTTGTTCTGTTTGCGGCTAAGATTGCGTTTTTTTTTTTGGTTGTTGTGTTTGCTGTAGGTCAGTTACTGGGGCAGGTTTTTGTTGGCATGTGTATATGCATATACACTTATTGCTTTGATTACCTTTTGTTTTGCTTTCTGCGGGATTTTTTCGCTGTCAAGGCATTCGCAATTGGCAATAAATTTGCTGAGTTATTTTTTTAAGATACGCACATTTCTGGGTTAGTCGTGTTTCGTGGGGGTATTTTTTACAACACCAAAGCCCAAATGACTTGCATTAAATTTACATACGATAAAGTGAGTCAGTGGGCAAGTTATAAATGCAAAAAGTACGCATAAAATTTTGATTAAAAATAACATTGAATTCATTAATTATATGATATAAAGAAAATGTATTATTATATATGATTAGTATTCAAAAAATGATCAGTTTATTTTAGAATCATTTCATGATTATTATAATTTTAGCTTGTGAAAATAACAAACTTAACATTGGAAAAAAAGTTGTATTTAACCTTTATTACCTTTAAAATAGTTACCATTTTTACTACTCAAACGCGTTTTTCAAGAACTTAAATACTTTAGTTTCTTTCTTTTTATGTCTTGCTGTGTTTCTTTTGTGCTTAAAGTTAGCAAAACAAAGTTTTAATCAGCTTTGAAATATACAGAGTGAATAATATTAGAAATTTATCATATATTTTGCGTTGTTTTTTAGTATTTTAAGAGGCAAGGAAGTTGTAATAATAATAATAAATATCATATATGAGCGCTAAACAATATTTTCATGTTTACTGAAAAAGTTGTAATATAAATAAATTATTCATTAATATAAAGTAATATAAATTACACTCTATAAAAACCTTGAATTGAAAAGGTCTTAAGCGAAAGAAAAATAATCGCCCACTCTGCACAAAAGTGTTAATTAACATTGCATGTGGGTAACGTAACCAAATCGCATTCTACAGTCGCTAAGATCCAACAGTCATATAATACCAGAATTAAAGCCTTCTTCTGAGTCAGCCTCAAAGGCACACGATACAAATTGTCTTACCATTAGCTTTGGCTGATTAAAACACCCTGACGCACGCTTCTCACAGAAGCGAACCGAACCAAAAACCAGAGCCCGACTTACTTTCCACTAATGAAAACCGAGTGAAAATGCCAAAAAAAAAAAAACATAAATGAAAAATTGCATATGTGCAATAAGTGTGTGTGTGTGATTTTTTTTTTTTGTGAAGGTAATGGGGAGGGGACAGCGTGTGTTTGGTGAAGTGGAGCAGCTGCTGCTTTTGGATGCTTTTGGCTGGGGGCCGGAAGACAATGCGGTTGCCTATTCACATGTGCAACTATAATTACAACAACGTGGCAACATGCTTAGAGGTGCAAGTATCTCTGCCATCTGAAGGATGCCAGACCGCATGAAAGTCACACACACACACATACACTTACACATAGCTGCAGTGATAACTGTTTACTGCAGTGCACTTGGCAGCACTTGCTTAATACATTCGCCAACTATTATTTAGAACTCTGGCTGGGCTACCTTGGCAAACCCATTAGGTTAATAAGAAGCAGAAAAAATAAAAAAATATGTACGTATATATATTTATATATACATATATAGAAAATTGCAAACTATGCGCGTGAGTCGCGCCAAAGGTAAATACGCCGCAAACATTGCGGGCAGACCTCCTCACCTCCTTATCCCTCACAGTTTCCTGGTGCTGCCCGATAACCTGGTCGGCCATATTTAAAGCGTCCGAAAAGCGCAAAAATTCCGTCAGACTTGGACTTGAAGCTGCTGCCGTTGAAAAACGGCAACGTTGCTTGCCATAAAAAACTGACTGCCCAGCGACGACATTTTTATGGCAAACTTTGACAGCGCAAGCAACAACGCTACAGTTCGTTAAGTGGTCTAACCAGGCAAAACATAGAGCGTCCTCTGGCTCATACTCAACGTAGATTAGAGGTGTGGCCGCGCAAAATCCAAGCGAGCCCAGAAACCAACACCAACACACACACACACACAGCGTTTATTTGATTTATTAGCCTCAGCAGTCAGCACTAGCGTTGTCTCTGTCTAGCGCGCACGCCTGCCCAACACAGCACACAGAACTGGTTTACAAATGCCATCACACACACACACACACAGGGTGGCTAGTCAAACGGGTCTTGCGCGCGCCTGTGTGTTTGTGTGTGTGTGTGCTCGCCACGCTAGCTGCTCCAGGCCTCAGTCTCAGCTGCTGGCCAGTCAGTCTCTCATTCGTCTCTCGTATTCGCTGTCGTCAGCACACGCGCACGCAACGAGCAAACGGATTCGAGAGTTTCGGCGTACGTACAATTTTTCGCCCTCACACACACACACGCACACAGCACACACACACACACGCGGACAGCATTTTTTGTCGTCGTTCGGTTATTCGCTTCGGTGACGGCGCTCGTTAACGCTGGGAACAGGTTTCGCCGCTGTCCGCACACTCGACGGCGAAACAGAAAGGTGCTCAATTCCGCGTTGTGTGGAGGTATTTTTCAACGTCTTACGCAGCGCGCTGATTTTTTGCCCACTAAAAATATAAAAAAACAAATAGCAAAACATCAAAATAATAAATTATTATCAACTAAATAACAAATTTTACCAAATAAAAGAAACTCAGCAAATTTCCAAAGCAAAATTTCGTGACGCGTTTCAATAACAAATTTCAAGTGTTTTCTCCGTTCAAATTTGTTTACACCAAAATCAATAAAAGCTTAAACAAATAGCAAAAGCTGTTTCATAACAACAAGAAAAATACAAAAATATATACACGTATATCAATATATCTGTGTCAATTGCCAGCATTTGGCAATTCCATAATTTTAAAAAAAACAACAACCAAAAAACGAACAAATACAAGTTTATTCCAAACTTCAACAAGTGCAACATGGTTTCCAATAAAAATGTTCAAAAAAATCATAGCCAATAAAAGTAACTGCTAAAAAAGCAATTAAGTTTAACTGTGCATAGACAAAACTAACTGTAAAAGTGACTTAACTAAAAGTATCTATAAGATACATACGTGCATTTACGCATCCAACGCAGCTGATAACAATCTGAAGTGCATTTGGATAAAAAGCACCTACAGGTGCTTCACGTGTATCTGAAGCTAGAACAAGTGTATCTACGGAAAGTAAATAAACAAAGAGCAGCGCACATAAAAAGATGTGAATTGGAAAAAAGCTGAAAAATCAGTTTGAAATTGCACACAAACTGCCTAAAGTATCTGATGCTGCTGACTCATAAAGTATATACAAGCTGAACAGTATCTACAGCTGTTTTGAATACACCGAAGAGTATCTACAGCTCATGAAAATTATCTGCAAAGTATAAGGACTATCTACAACTGCGATAATTGGGCAAAAAAGTATCTAACAGCAGGAAAACAGAGTATCTATGATTTGAAAAGTATCTGTAGCATAAAAATAAATGTGTACAGCTGTAAAAACCGAGCTTAAAAGTATCTACAGCATATACTTCTTCAAATAGTAGTAAGACAACAAAGTATCTATGAGTGATAAAGTATCTGCAAGCTACAAGGCGTATCTACAGCTGCAATAATCAAAGAAAATAGCACTTTATCGCATTTTCTTGCAACGAACCTTGATGTATTGCCCCTGCTGGCAGTCGAAAGCTTGAGTCCATTGATAATTACAACAGCAACAGCTACGACAGCAACATGCTGACCATGGAGGCTGATATGAAATGCGGCATACTGCCCGGCCAAATGCCGCCGCTACATGGCCACGCCCATGCGGCCGCAGCCACCTCATATTCGGCGCTGGCGCCGCTCATGAATCTCGGTCCCACGCATTTAACCCATTCGCATCTCAGCCAGCACAATCATCATCATCACCATCATCACATGAGCGCACACATCGCGGCCAGCCAGAGTCCCAATCCGCTCAGCTCGCTGCAATCGAGCATTGCCAACACGCTGAACGGAGGAGCCCAACAACAGCAGCAGCAGCAGCAACAGCAGCAGCAGCAGCAAAGCTCACCGCTGCACAGCTCCAGCGAGCTGAGTCCCACACAGAGCAGCATTGGCAGCCATCACATGACCTCTCCAGTCAGCCATCATCAGCAGCAGCAGCAGCACTCACAGCAGCAGCATCCATCGCTGATGGGCGCCGGCAGTGCGCTCAGCAGTATGACCAGCAGCAACAACAACAACAACAACAGCGCCACGGCCAACAAGAATCAACAGCACGCGGATCGCGTTAAGCGACCGATGAATGCGTTTATGGTTTGGTCGCGTGGTCAGCGCCGCAAAATGGCCTCCGACAATCCGAAGATGCACAATTCGGAGATATCGAAACGTTTGGGCGCCCAGTGGAAGGATCTGTCCGAGGCGGAGAAGCGACCGTTCATCGATGAGGCGAAGCGTTTGCGGGCGGTGCACATGAAGGAGCATCCGGATTACAAGTATCGGCCGCGTCGCAAGACCAAAACGCTGACCAAGACCAAGGAGAAGTATCCGATGGGCGGCCTGATGCCCGGCCAGCAGCAGTCGGGTCCCGATGTCCCCGGCACGCCCACCCGCCTCACGCAGGCCATGTCGCAATCGCAAACGCTGAACGGTTCAACGGGCGGCGCATCCGCGGCCGCCGCTGCCGCTGCCGCCGCAGCGGCCGCGCAGCAGGTGCGCCCGAACATCCATCAGATGAGCGTGCCAAATGGCTATATGCCCAACGGGTATATGCATCCCGATCCCGCCGGCGCCTATCAGACGCACTACATGAACTATGCGCCGCGCTACGAGATGAGTCACATGTACAACGGGTATGGAATGTACGATACGGTTGCCGGCGGGCAGACATCGCCGTACGGCACCGGATTGCAGCAGCCGGGCTCGCCGTCGCCGTACGGCACGGGACTGCAGCAGGCGGCGGGGGCGACGGTGACCGGGAATGGATCGCCGGCGCCGTACGGTGCGCAAGTTTCCTGCCAGAGTCACAGTCCCAGCGATTCCAGCATCAAATCGGAGCCCGTTTCGCCCAGTCCCAGCGCCATAGCGCTCAACAACAACAACAACAATAGTAACAACAATAACAATAACAACAACAACAATAATCATATTATGAAGCGGGAATATGTGCCGGCTGCCACCGGCGATCTCAACAATCTGATGAACATGTACCATCTGCACGACGGACTCGCCGGCGCGCCGGAACAGCAGCGACATCTGATGCACTATCAGACGGGCTCGCCCGAACTGCAGCAGCAACAGCAGCAGCAGCAGCCGCTGCAGCATGTCATGCACCAGCAGCAACACCAGCAACATCAGCAACACCAGCAGCAGCAACACCAGCAGCAACAGCAGCAGCAGCAACAGCAGCAACATCAGCTGCATCAGCAATCGCTGCGCGCAATGGCGCCCCTGGCACATATGTGAGAAATGGCCAGCGCCTATGGAGCCGCCGCCGTCGCAGCCAGTGCAACTGTAACGCCGCCGCCTTATATGCCGCCAACAGCAGCAGCATCAGCAGCAGCAGCTGCCGCAGCGGCAGCAGCAGCCGCAACAACAACAGCGCAGCAGCAGCAACAGTTGCTCAATGGACGGCCCAGTCCGACGGCATCCGCCTCGGGCTCGGGCTGCTCGTCGGGCGGCCGCTCCTCGGCGCATTCAACGGGCCACACGGTGGCCAACGCGCATTCACCCGCCTTGGCGGCCGCTGCTGTTGCCGCTGCCGCCTATCAGCTGTCAACAACATCAGCATCATCATCATCGTCAGCAGCAGCAGCAGCAGCAGCAGCGGCCTCGGCTAGCATGCTGGACATGCAACAACAACTGGAGGAGCAGCAGCAGCAGCATTACCTGCAACATCAGCAACATCAGCAACATTTGCAGCAGCAGCAGCTGCAGCATCATCTCCAGCAGCAGCAACAGCAGCAGCACCACCACCAACAGCAGCAGCAGCAACATCAGCAGCAGCTGTATCATTATCATGCCACGCACTCGCAGCAGCTTCACGCGCACGAGGCCAGCGTTGGTTTGTTGGATATATCCACATTGTAAATTATTGAATATATATATAAATATATATATAAATTAGTACACACATTTAGCGTTAATTGCCTGCATAAACATAAACAATTTTTAGCTTTAGTTTTAATCAAGTAAAACAAAAAAAAATATATATAAAAACATGCATTAATTTTAGCACTTGTAATTACGAAATAAAATTTAATTGATAAATAAATACAATTATTATAATATAAAATTAAAAAAAAAACAACTACAAAATGCATTTTACAATTAAGCATACGCACTGTTGTACCATACGAAGCCAACATCTTTTCCACACATTCCACAAATTTTGCTAAAAACAAAAAGAAACCTAAACAACAATTGTGTGATACAAAAAAATTGTTGCAAAAACATTAAAAACAAAACAAAAAAAAACTAACAAAAAATTGTTTCATGTTATTTTGATTTATTTTTTCTGCGCTGTACAAAAAACTCTGTAACAAGAAAACAATTAGAATTTTCAACACAAAATTCTAAAAAATTAAAAAACACATAAAAAATGCAACAAATTCAAAAAAATTAAAAAAATATATATAAACAACATTCTATTTTATAGATTCTCTTATACATTAAGTAATTCTAATTATTATCTATTATATAAACAATTTAATTATAATTATTAATTATGCTTATAAATACTGCAGAAAATAAAAACAAAATATAATTGTAATAAGACGAAAATTATTATTATTATTATTATTATTAAAAGGCAAGCATCTACCACATAATACAACAATTAAGAAACAACAACAAAATGTTAGTAAACCTAAACGAAATTTAGTAAAAACTACAAAATGATAAACTGAAACCAGGCGCGAGGTAAACAAAAAGAAACCAAAATAAAAATACAAAAAAGCAAACACACAACCAAACGTCTGGAAAACAATAAAAACCAAGAAAATCCACAAAAACACACAAATAAAAGAAAAATCTTTACAAAAAATATAAAAACAAATGTTTCTTTATTTTATTTTTATGAATTCGTTGTGAATTCAAAAAGTGCGTCGGGCTAGAAATATGTTCTTATGTGTATTTTGCTCAATATTTACCCCGATGTCACGTAAGCTTGACATATATTATTCTTTTTTTTATTTTTTTAAACAGCTTATTTTTTATGAGTGTACACTTTGGGTTTTTGTTTTTCTTCTGTTTTTTATTATCAAGGTTTGCAAAAGTGCTAAAATAAAATACTTTTTGTTGTTTTGATATTTGAGATTTACGATGATATTTTATTGTGCTCACTTAGTTCCGTCAGAATATGAAATTGAATTAATTTCAGGATGAAGCGCAACGAAACTTGTTGATATACTTTTCATTTAAAAAAACACTTTTTATGAAAAACATTTGAGACAGAATATTCGCTCGAGCTATAAAATCTTACTGGTTAACTGGGGCCTTGGTTGCGGTATTTAAACACAAATTTCGTATCATTAACAAATTAAATGATTTAACGAAATTGGGTATAGCCATAAAAGATCAACAACATAAACGTGCGACTATGAAAATAAGTATTTTAGAATACAAATTTTATTTGGTATTAAATTTTATGTTAAAGGGTTCAATAGTCTGAATAATTTTTATTTAGGCATATGTTTGCCATAAAAGAGTCAAGAATATCTAATAAAAAATAAAAACTACGTATTTAAAATAATTGGGTCAACATTAATAATTAATTTTAGCACATCTTTTTTTAAAGTTATTTAAAAAAAATTGGTTTCATAAAACGGTATAACAAAAACATAAATTGTAATATTTAAAACTTTATAAAACAAGGCTTAATTTAACTTGCAATTAATTATTTTTAAAAATTTTACTACAATTCAGTTAACTAGAAAATTGCTGGTATATTTTATTTCATAGTATGTCACGCTGCAAAATATCAGTTATTATTTATCGGTAGCTAATTTTGTTATTTTATTTTTTGCACACGATATTTGCATTACTTTTTAAACCGGCAATTTACGTGACCGGAAGGAGGAGTTTTGTAGCTGTCGCCGTTGATTTACTTCGAATTATATTCATTTGTGATCTACTTGGTTTCGTTTTGTCTAAACAAATACTCTACATAATTAATATCTATAAATTTTATCGAGTTACTCATTATTTATTAGTTTAATATTTTAAATATTAACAACTCATGCAAGATTACAAATCATCTTTGAACTTTCAAATATTTTTAACGATATCAGCTTGGCCTTTCCAAATACGTTATGTATGTTTTTGTGACGTCCATATCAGATGACAGTCAACAGTCACCAAACTTAAGTCCAGTCTCTTTTATTTATTTATTTTTTATTTTAAAATTTTTTCGGCAGCATAGCCAACATACAACGACCTTAGCCATATAATCATATAATCATATTAACAATCCATAACATTCATTCGATATTACTAATTTATGCAACATGCCTCAGTTATATGCCTTAGAAATAGTCCACACTTTGTCTATTGGTAAAACGACAAAAAGAGGGCTGTAGGGAAGAGTGATCGACTGTGAGATACTCTATAAGCTGTTGCATTGGTTCAAATATGTAAAATTATGCTTCTAAAAATGAGATTTATAACATTACAAAAATAAATGAATCTCTTGGGGAATTTGTTTAATTTTTGTTAATGTTGGAAATAAAGTGGTTAATGCGTGTTCTAGCTTTATAACATCTTGAAAATTGTTATTATATGATCTTATGGTGACACATAAAATTCCCAACATCAAAATGACTGTTTTTAAAACTTAAAGATGATGTTGTCATATTGATTGCCCTTTGCCACTTGTTACACATATTTCCAACATTTTGTAATACCCTTTCTATGCATTTTATGACAATAGTCTAATAAAATGCATAAAAAATTATAGCACTTATTTGTTATCAATGAAAATTGCAAATTCAGCACGAGCGAAAAAAATTATAAAAAAAAACTATTGGATACAATGAGGTGATGTCAAGACAAAGAAGCTTAGCAAAAAACAAAAACCGATAACGTTAAAAAAACCAAACAAAACAATTTATTAAAATTGTGTAAATATTAAACAAAGTTTACTACACTTTGTAATAATTTTTTCTGACAATTTTGTTGCCTTTGCTGATTATTGTAATTTTCATAAATGCCATTTTACTAGAATGAATAGAATGAAAGAGAGAGAGAGAGAGAGAGAAAATATAAATAAAAAATCAAAATAAAAGCTGAACGGATTTTCAATTAAAGTAATTTTTTTATTTATATTTTCCTCAATTTCTTTTTGCAATCAATTAGCGCGTAGCCTTTAATTACAAATTCCAGCACATAGTTCAACTTGATTAAAAAATGCATTTTTTTTATCTAATTCAAATTAAGTTTTTGTTTGGAATTTCTATATAGTCAACATAGTTCATTAAAAATGAATCGGAATTTACATTTTCGCAATTCTCTTTGTTTTCTCTTGTTTTGATGCATGTTGAAATTAGTGTTAGCTTGAGATACATGCATAATTAAAAAAAAAATAATATTTATTAATCTTTTATGGGTGTCATTTGTACACTGCAATGCACAGCAGATACAGATACAACAGATACAGATACAAATCTCTCTTAGCTAAAAATTCGAATTTGTTTGACATGCAAATCGTTTGTCGGAGCGTTTTGTTTATTTTCTGTCGCTCGTCAGTCAGTTGGAGCAATGTTTGATTTAGATTTATTTTTTTGTATATATATTTTGTTTTCTGCCTTTCAGCTGTTTTTGTGTTGTTGTGGTTACTGTTGACATTGTTGGTTTTTTTTTTGTATTTTATTTCCAATTAGCTTAAATTTTGGTGCGGATTTTCTAGTCGTCATTTATTGCAATCAGTGAGAAAATTAAGCATCGCCACTTAATTCTGTCATGCAATCAGACCTAAAATTAAATTAAGTTCTAGCTTTAAACACGCATCCAACAACGATTTCGGGTGATGCATCTGAGTCATCAGCGCAATCAGAAACCGCATCACCGACAGCGCCAGATCGTGAGAGTTTTGCCGTTTGCACAACTTTATTTATGTCTATTCTTGAAATTTATTCGATTAAAAACAAGAGTTCCTAATTATTATTATACAAACAAATTTATATTTTATGTATTTTATTGCTCATTTTAAATGTTTGAAACATATTATTTTTTTTTTGTAATATAGTTTTAACAAAATTTTATGCATTGGCAGTTTCTTCTATCACTTATTTCTAAACTATTATCTCAATTTTACAATTTAGTAATTTGTGACGGCTGAGAATAAAAGAAGTTCTTGAAACATACAAATTTATAGAATGCTTAAAATCGTGTAAAAACAAACGAATTGTATAAAAAAGAAAAATGTTAACAGTGTAAAAATAATTCTTTTAAAAAGAAAACTTGTATAAATTAAAATTGTTATTAGTTTTCTTAATGCAACTCTAATAGAGTTATAAAAAACAAGTTCTACTATCTGATATTTTTCGCTCTCTCTCTCTCTCACACACACACACACACTCAATCTCTGTGTCGCTCGCTCGTTCTCGTTATCGCTGTAAAGCTAATTCGTGTATGTTTATGCGATTGAAGTAAGTCTCTGTGCCTCTGAATGCACCCTTCAATTATCAAAACAAAAGCCCAGCGGCGCCTTCAAAGCTACACTAACTGCTGTAAAAGCTAGAGCGATAGAGTTAGAGATAGATGAGCAAGAGAGAGAGAGAGAGAGGGCGAATAAATTCCGAATCCAGTGGAGAGCCGAGCTGAACTCAACTAATTTAACTTTAACAATAGAAAAGTTAGCAAACAAATGTCATTATGCATAAACTCGGAACTGTCTGGGCTCTGATGTTATTAGACTACGGGTTCAGTTCGACCGGGGCCAAAAGATGGGGCGCCCTTTAAAGAGCGGAGGCGAGGAGGCAGTCACACTTATTGGCTGACACATTTTATTTTATATATATTTTTTTTTTCAAAACTAGGTTAACAGACGGCGCAATGTTATAAATACTTGAGTTGATTCATAAGCCTAAAACTGTAACCAATGCTCGGTATACTGCTCGGAGTTTTGGGTTAGTTTTTTTCGACACTGAAACGTAC
The DNA here is from genome assembly GCA_004149465.1 of Drosophila nigromelanica. Classification (NCBI taxonomy): domain Eukaryota; kingdom Metazoa; phylum Arthropoda; class Insecta; order Diptera; family Drosophilidae; genus Drosophila; species Drosophila nigromelanica. The sequence continues at coordinate 15,982 of SCDS01000499.1, forward strand.
ATAAACAAATCGGATTAGTTGACAAAAAAAGGAAGTAAAGGGGAAAAAACATCAAAAATCCAATTAGTTGTGCACCGTCGTGCAATGGCAACACTTTTTTCTATTTTAAACTGTTGTCAGCTCAAAGATACATAAATGTCTGTGTCTTGTTTTTGTGTGGTTGATTTGATGGATGTGTGGCATGCGTAAGAATTTATAGGTCGCTTGATCGATGGACCGCACATTGATTTACGTGTCGGCGTTCGAAATGCAAAATTTCAGACAGACTGCCTGGCGACCCGAACGAACCAACCCTGTCATTGGTTTTAGGCCAACACCTGCAAGTCGGCAGAAAAACCCCTCGGACAGGTAGAAACAGGTAGACATGGTAATGAACCTCTAAAATCCACGCCTCGCTGCAAATCCCTGCGCCGCAGGCTGCAATAACATTCCCGGCGAATCGGCAAGGGTCGATCGTATATAACAATAAATGCTAGGCAAACACATAGACACATTATCATAATCACCAATAAAAATTTGGCTTAGCTTAACTCAACAGGTTGTAGCCAATTTTGGGTTGTTTGTTAGCTATATTCCCGCTACATACGCCTAATACGTCCTTCCATGCGTTTTCTTAGTATTTTCACGAGCACTTCGCATATCACCCGCATATTGTTCGGAGTGCTGTAATTTAATCACTGAGGGGTTTTTCGGGTACCCAGCATAAAATGCGCAATCTGCATCTGGAACTGAGACAGAGCACCCTGCTCCGCTCGAATATATGTATGTGTTTATATATATATGCATTTTTTTGCTGTCAATGCTAATCGCTGTCAAATTATACTTGTATATTTTTGCATTTTTCTGGCCCTGCTTTTGAATTTTGTTGGGGTAGATACTGCTGCGGTTGGCTCGCAATTAGGCGATTAGTCACGCCCTGATTTGACATTGATACGCAGTAGATATGCATACATAAGTATGTAATGCAACTATGTAACTATGCGGGTGCTTGAGAAAGGAGGTGGGGTGGACAGAGTTGATAAGCAACTAAACCCAAAGTGCAACAGACAAATGCCAAGTAAATCTCGCTTGATGCCAAAGAGTTAGATACATTTTGTTTAACATGTAGTCTGAATATATTAAACATATAAAATACAAATATCTTCAAAAGCATAAAAGCATAAAAGCTATTAGGTAATTATTTTGTTCCAAGTGGATTACTTAAACATAATTTCTTGTACAACATTTTTCAATCAAGTGCCAAAAATGTATTACAAAAATATTTTTTTCCTAAAATAAGCTATGTTTGGGACTGTATTAGAGTGTTAGAGAGTACAAACTCACAGTTTTTTTTTTGAAAAGAGACTTATTCAAATATTTTTCAAACATATTTTTCTAATATTATATAGTTCAAAAACCAAGCCGACTATATTGTCCATTCAACCAGATTCATAGTGCATTTCAGTTTGCTCTATTAATTCCAAAGCAAACTCTCAGCATAATAATATTTATGACAATTTGTAAATGCACAAATTGTATTAAGCTTGAAGTTAACTCCGGCGGCATAACTAACACACACACACAACACTGCGAAGCACTTGTATCACTTAATTAAGTCGGCGTTTTATTGTCGTCGTCGTCGTCAGCGTCGCTCAAGTTAATTACTCAGCGCTGAGCGCAGCAGCTCCATCAACTAACTGGAGCTCCAACTGGAGACCTGTGTAAAACCCCCCTCCCCAACTGCTCCCCACAAACATTTTGTGCGGCACTACTTTTACTGGCTGGCAAAAGAGCATAACAATTCCACGACTGCTGGCAACTTCTTGCTGCGACTGGGATTGGGATTGGGTCTGGCTGCTGGCAGTGGTAGGGGCAGGGGCGGGGGAAGGGGCATGAGGTGCACTTTGGCGCATTTGTTGATTCGCGTACTTGAACAACATGGCAACCCGAGGCAGCTTCAGTCGTCAGCTCTTATCTTAATGAGTTTTATGCATCTAATTAAATAAATTGCACCTCTCTGTCTGTCCGTCCGTCCATCTGTCAGTCAGCTAGTCAGTTGCTGAGGCGTCATGACAACAGAACCCCAGCTTAACAACAGCAGCTCTCAATTTTTGTGTTTTATTTTTTTTTTGGGTCTAAATGCGTGAAATGCATTTGCAATCCATGGCCAACGGTTTGGCCCCACCCACTCCATGGGGTGCCACATGTGGCACCACACCCAAAGCGAAATTCAATTTTAATTACACATTTTTTTTGCTCTGATTTTTCCAATTCGATTTTGCTAACCGATTTTTTCACCCAATACATAGACTTTTATATACATTTATATATGGTTAAAAATACATTGTAAATATATGTGTGTATATATATTATGTATGTATGTATATATATTTTAATCAACCGCGCCCAGTTGTTGCCTTTATGTGGAAGGGGCAGCAGTTTGTTGGACCACAAAGCAGCTACAGATTGTTTTTTCTACCTGCTCGCATTTATTTATTTACTTGATGCTGTTGCTGCTGCTCTCATCGTAGTCATCGAATTTTCAATTTTTCGCTTGCAAATTGGAAAAGTTCAAACGCACAGAGAGGTACAGAGAACCAAGCTAAGAGGCGTGCACCGAAATGGCGAACACCACCCAAATACCCCCCAACTCTGTCTCAGTTCCAGACTCAAACCCCAAACTTAATTCCAGACCCAATACCAGACCTCGGACAGGAACAGAACCAGACATATGTATGAGCTCAAAAGCTACAGATAAATGCAACAACAACTGCAACAGAATTCGTCCGAAACTGACCAATGCACAGTGGTTAAAAGACAGACAAACAAATATAAAAATTCCCTGTAATTTTCGTTAATTAAAATCGACTCGACTTATTAAAATAAAAATAATAATAATCATTTTTATTTTATTATAGATAATTTGTAAGGGTAGTTAAACATTTCAATCTTGAACTGTTTTGTTTTTTTTACGTTATTGATTCATCCCTTTTAATATATTAGTTTATTATATTCTTTTTAAAATACAAAAATATTCAAATTAAGTTTAATTAATTAATATAAAGTATTTTATTTAAAAAATACATTTTGTTAAATTAACTTTTCAATGTTAGGCATATTTCGTGCAATTTTAAAATTTATTTACAGCCTTTTGCCAAATTGCGACCACTGTGCAAATGTCAATTTTTTGTTATTGTAGAGCACATTTACATACGCGTTCCGCACAACACAAACACACAGACAACCTTTCACATACTTATTTTGAACATTTCGCCATGTCCGGCAAAGCAACGTCAATGACAAGCCCCGGCTGGCTGAGTGACTGGCTGGTCGGATGGACAGATGGACTGACTGACTGAATGACTGACTGACCAATGCCATGAAAGTCGCCGCCTGTGCTGCCTAGATAGTAGTGTGCCCTGCAGCTTTATGCATGTGGCTGCGTGTGCGTCTGTGTGTGTGTGTGTCTGAGCTGATTGATTGATTATTTGTTCCGCATCACTCACCTGGAAAATTCAACTGAAGTGGCAACTTTAATTAATTTGCTTATATATATTGCTGCCAAGTTGACTGTCTACACCACACACATGTGTTTTATACAAGTGTGTATGAGTGCGTGTATTCTTGTAGTATATAAGCACAACGAAAAAAAACAAAGTTAATACATAAGCTTGCAAATTAATTGGTTTAACGTACTTTCAAACATATACAGACAGGTGAGGCCTGCATGGGCTGCGCCAAGTTTAATTATAGTGGCAATATATGATTTATATACATATAAGTTTATGTATAATTTAAACTAAATTCGCTTTTATATTTGCGACATACTTGACCGGTTTTTTTTAAACGAGAATCAATATAAATTAATTATTATTAAATTAACCGCTTTTTTGCCTTTGTTCATCAAAAACAAAATTTTGTGACAAGATAATATATGTATATATAATATATGTTCTAAAAATAGACAAATTAAAATTCATGTAATGAGGCATTTCATTAAGTTCATTATTAAACGATTCTTAGAAAAAATAGTATATAAATCTCTATACAAAAAAGTAAAAATACAATGTCGTCAGCATATTTTATTAATCTTGACTAATCATTATATTTTAATAATATAAAATAAATCTTAATTTCCCTGAGTTTTCGCCTCCAATATGCACATCTTTTTTTTAAATATCTGATTCTTATACGCCCATTTGGAAAAGCTTTCCAAAACTATTGAATAGGCTTCGTCAATGTAGCAACAATGGAACGATCATAAACATAACAACTGCGCTCAAGCAGCGTCTTTGAATATCATTTGATTCTAAAACGCAACTTAATTAGGCGCATATAAATTTAGAGTTCAGAGCACAAGGCAAACAAACAAATGAATAGGTTAAAGAGCAAGCAGTCAAAAAAATTAAAATCAAAATAACTGTTTTCACACTTCTAAGCCTATCAGACAGCAGAAATAAAAACTATGATGACATATACAAAAATATGTTGAAGGCTTCAAAAATAAACTAATCTTCGGTTAATAAATATATAAAAAATTGTCTAATAATTTAGCGTGCGCCAAAATACCGTTGGTCGACAAAATTCCATATTCGACCACTGGCTATAACAATAGCTAAAGATTTTCGGCTGATTTGTTTATGAGTTGTTGTTGTTTTTTTTTTACCGTTTGTTTCTATTTGATATGCCACCGACCACCTACTTATTAGTTAAGTTTTGATGGGGCTTTATGGCATATTAAACGCTCTAACATTTATGTATAACAAACTATTTTCAACTTTCTTTCAGCCAGCATTTCACCAGCGAGCTGGAAGCTAATCTGAGACGTAACATATCGAGATACATTCGTATCTCATTAATTAAAAAGTCAAGTTGACAATGAGAACGATTTCCAGTCGGCTAATTGCTGATAGATGCGCTGAAACTGTTTGTCGATTTATAACAGTCTTTAATCTAAATGCTATCAGCTGACCTTGTCGCTTGGATTTCTCGTTCGAATGCAATCGAAAGATAACGCTGTCAATCGCAATTAGTTGGCCAGAATTTGTGGGTACGTAATTGTATACTACTTATTATGTTAGTAGTACGTGTAGGTATTATGTTCTTTATTTATCAGCTATTTACATTGATTGACTAATCCAATGAAATTATGAATCATTATAAAATACTTTTTTCTTTATATATTTGATATCAAAATCATATAAATACACAATATGGTTGTTTATTCAATATTCAACACCAACAAAAAATTATTACTCGGAAACAAGGTGTGTGGCAAAAATATCATTCAGGAAAAATCTGCACTCTACTCTATTTATATTCATTATTTTATTTATTTTTTTTAATTTTATATGCATTTATATTTTTGTTTATATTTAATTATACATTTATTTGTATATGTCTACAACTGATTTATGCTTTACAAAGCTATATTTCACACACAAACATTTCACGTAAAAGTCAGATATTGGCCAAAAGGAAACGTTTTGCCCTGCAGCTTCTACTTCTCCTAGCCTGGCAAGGGTCCTTAATCCGAGAATGACTTTTTCAAAAGAAGAAAACATAAAAAAGAAAATAACGCATTAGCTACTTAACAGGCAAACGAGCAAAACGATAGCCAGAGGCAGTGCCAGACACATCAGAGTCCGACAGCTAATATAGCCCTGAGGTGGCGAGGTGCCAAAACGATGCCAAAAGGTGCTGAACTGCTTATTTAAATGCAACACCAATTTATTGTCAACGGGCGCATTTCAAGCATTGTCCTGCGCGCATAATCCTCGAATGGGCTACGTGCCCCTGAGGCGGCAGCAGCCTTAACGCATTTGCGCCATATCTGACGACCGTCGCGTCGCGTCGCGTTGCGTCGCCTTTGCCTAACGACTTCCGTTCGAGCTTTGCGCACGCGCAGTTCGAGTCGAGGAACTGTGGACACAGCACCCACAGTTTTTAATGATAATCTCTTGAGTTATGTGTTTTTAAATATAATTTCGTTGTTGGCGTGCAGACGACGGGCTCCATAATTCACATAGCGCCAAGTCACGAACTGTCAGAGGCCGCAGCTCCAGTTCCAGCTTCACTCTGTTAGCTGTCCAAGTTGAGAGTTGAGAGTATTTATATATAGTGTTTTTTTAACATGCGTTTACAGCACGTTACACACATAAGGGGCACTCCCACGGCATCTCATTAATTGGCCCATAAAGTAATGGCCTGGCCTGGCTACCTGGCCAAAAGCATCTTTAAGCGTGTTGCGTGTCTGCTGTACATCCATAAGCGTTGCGTTTAACTTTTCACAAGCTTTGCGGCAATTTTTGGCACCCAATTTATCAAAGTAGAGAGTATTTGTCGCCCCCGCCCAATTCTCAGCGTCAGCGTGGGAAACCCCCAAAAAAGATTTGTTGTAGGTGAGTCTGGAATGCAATTTCTGGTTACTTTTTTGAGGCCAGCTGGAAACGATTGGCCAACAAGCCAGTCTAGCGCAAATAATGCGTTTTAACCTGGGCCCAATGCGTTGACGGGGGAGGGATGGGGAGCAGCTGCGTCTGCCACAGAGCACGCCGTAATCCTGCGTGCGGTGTAACTTGAGCTCAAGTCGCGCAGATGCCACAAAAAAAAAGGAAAAAGGAAAAGGGTCGAAAGCACGAAAACCACCCCCTCCGCTAGCCCGACTGCCACATGCTGGGCGTGTGCAATCAAATCAAATGAAATCAAATAAAATTAAAATCCACTTTGAGCCTATTAAAGTGTGCCAGTGAATCGTACATATCCCGGTTCTCATCCTTCGTCCAGGCAACTGTCACACGCCGTCGTTAGTTTTAATTGACATCCAAGTCAACGTCCAGCCAACGGCAACGGTGACGGCAATGGCAACGGCGACATGTCAATCAAATGTGCAGCCTGCCCAGGCATTCGCATAGCTCTCACCAACACCAACACCCCCCTAACACGCCCTGTAGGCAAATGTAGCCCTCGTACGCCTCATTATGCCGCTGTCACTCTGCGGTTTGTTGACACACGCGTTTAGCTCAACACTCATTGCAGGCGTCTCAACAGCTGCGGTTCAAATACGCCTCATATATATAAATTTTTTTTTGGACATTACTTTTTTCAAGTGGTCCCATAAATTGGTCTATTAATTGGTAGTCTCTATGGGCAGTTATCTAATTTGGCTCAAGTGGTAATTATTGAAAATAGACATGGAAATTTTATAATCACATTAAAATATAGCAATTCAAACTAGTTAAAATTAAATATTAAGAAAATTTGCTAGACTATTTCAACAATTTCTTATAACTTTTTGAGTTGTTACTCATTAAAAAATATTGTTTTTTATTTATTTCTATTTTATTATAATTTTGTCACAAATGTTTAACGCATAGTAGGAAAAGTTGCTGAATCTATAAAAATAATATATATATTACATAAAGTTTAAGTTATACATATTTATACAAATTTTTATTGATTAATTGATTAACGATTTACAAACCCATATTTCACAAACAAAAAATTCATGTAAAAAATATTGGCCAAATCTTAAAGTTTTGCATATTATTGCAACCTAAAATCGTTTGAAATATTTTGAAATCTTTGATATTTAAAACTCATGTGAGTTGCCAAAAGTCCTTAATACATATCAAATATATTAATTTCGTATGAAACAAAGAAATATACATTCGACTACTTTTTTAAAAAGGTTGCCAGCTTATTGTGTTTATAAGTTGCATTAGGGGAACTGCATCTGCAAAAATAAAGACCGAACACGAGTCGAGTCACGTTTTTGAGGCGTCTGCCATATGGTGAATGTCGAGCCGAACTAATAGGCCAATAATTGCTGTCCGAGGCAGACGCAAGCTGCACCACAGTGCCGAAGGCAGGGTAGGGCGGCTGAGAGTTTGCGCAACAAATTGCTTATTGAATGTGGCAAAGAAACAAGTGGCAGCCACAGTTGCAGTTGCAACAACAGAGCCTTAATCGGAAGGCAGGACAATTGGCAATTGAATTGAATTCGAGGCGCGATGCACAAGGAAAGGAAGAGAGGGGAAGAAGGGGTTGGTGCTGTACTGATGTCAATTGCACTGTCAGCTGCTTTTCAACACTGGTCGTAGCCATAAATGAGCATTGTGCTAGACAAAAGAAGCGCTTCCAAGAATTTCACTCAGCTCTAAGACGAAGCAAATTTGAATGCTTCGCTGAGCTCAGCTCCAGCTCTAGCTTGAGTTAGAGATACAGATACAGATACAAATGCAGTTACAGCCAGAGCCACACATTGACATATGTATTATATATAAGATTGTTGTGTGTCTGCCTCGTTTTGTTAAACAATTTGTTTGCTCTGTCACACGCACATTGTGTCGGCCCAGAGAGCTGCTAATTGCACTTGTTGATTGTCTGATAACAGGTTGCAAACAGCCTGCCCCCCTTCCCCTCATTGTCCATTGCCCTCGACGTTGCAACGTTGCATAAGTGGCAATGCATAAGACAAACTTTTGTCCAAAACACACTCTACGGCTGTGTGTGGTGGGCGTGGCTGCCACGCAACTAACTGGGCGATTGCTTGCCCCTAACAATGGCGCACATGCCCTCGACTTTGTCGACCAAGTTGCGTCTTTCAACTGCAACACTCGACAGTTGTTGCCACTGCAACAGCAACAGTTGCTGCCACTGTCATCGCAAACAAACTTAAGTAGGTAATTTGCAACTAATTTTCAAGTGGCCAATTCAAGTTGAAGGCGACTGTGCGTCTGTGTGTGTGTGTGTGTGTGTGTGTGTGTTTTGTGTGTGTGTGTGTGTGTGTGTGTTGACAGGCATTGCGCATTGCTCATACGCAGCGTTGTGCGCCGCCAGTTATTGCCGCTGCTTGTGTCAAGCAGGTGTCACATTGTAATTAGAGTGGCCCACTAACTGCTGTTGGCTAAATCATCATAATATTGATAGAGCGACGGCTGCGTGTGAAATTTGAAGTTAATTTCATTGGATCGGGCGGTAAATAGAGATTCATAAAATTAATTACATAATTTTGAATGTGTCGTCTCATTTACTTAAATATATTTACTTATTTTTTAAATCATTTTAATATAGATTTTAACGATTTTTTTATTACCTATTTTTTTAATAAAAATATTTTGTTCTTCATCTCTTATTCACACTTGAGCAAATTTGTAACTAAACTTGACTTCTTGCCACCCCACTTTTGACTTCTGTCAGCCCCACCCACTGCTCCTGACACCGCCCACCACTCCCGTGTCTCCACAAATTCAATTCAGACGTAGCAAATAATTTTCCACGAAAAAGAAACATATTTTTTTATTTAAGCGTAAGCTAATAAAATTTCCAAAAGCGTATAAAATTAAATAATAAAATAAAAAAAAGATGTAACGTTGTTTCCATGCAGACGCAGACATTCTGTGCGTGATTTCCGCACAGCAGCGTTCACATGTACGCGCCATTAAATAATTTCCGCCCTCGCAGACCCACCCAAGACCCAGGCCCACAGAAAACCCTCAAGCCTGAGCCCAAAATAACCGAGTCAAAATCTGGTAGCATCACGCGTCGCTGATTGCGTTTCACAAATGAACTAGAAATATTGCCACAAATCGAAGCGCATCCGAAACTGGAAATTGAGAAACGCTTGCCGATTTCACTGAAAACTCAACTCAAATCAACTTAACTCGCCGCGGCGCGCCGCGGCTGGTTTAGCCCATTATGCAGAGTTGGCCATTAAAAGCGCGGGGCAGCTATCACAAAATTAGGGTACATAGCGGTACTTATTATGGGTGTTAACGGTTTCGCAGCGCCGGCAGCTAAACGATAGAGTTTGCAAGCCCAAAACTAAAAACAAAAATGTAAAAAAAAAAGACTGACACACACACATACACACATTAACAAAAATGTTGACGTCTACAACATTTGTTGGACTCGCTCGTCGGGAATAATTTAAAACAGAAACCAAATGTCATTCGCGTGGCTTTTCAAATAACATATTTAAAATTATGCACAACACTTAAAAATCAACGCTCAATATATTTCTTTTTGTTTTTGCTTTTTTCTTCAATTTTTTAGTTGTATTTTTTCAAGCAGCATCGATGGATCAGTTTGACAACAAACGTCGCCAAACTGGTTTCTGCTCAAAAAATACAAAAAATTTCGAAAATGTTGCCGTTGTTGAAAATTTAAAGCTCATAAATAGTATTGGGTTATCTTTGAAGCTGGGCTGCGTACAAGGCAGGGGCGCTGTGAGTTTTGCCTTAGTTAGTCTTTGATAATCGGCGCGCTGTTGCAATGCCTCTGTTTTTTTTTTGTTTTTTTTTTTGGGAAATTTGATTTTTGGGCTCGATTAATTGTTGTTGTCGCTTGTGGAAAGTGAAGCTTGTTTTTCAGTTGTACAGTTAGTTTGTCGTAGGTCTGTGTGAAAGCCAAACCGAACTGACCTGGCCTAATCGAAATTTCAACTTTGCTTGGTAAATTGTTATGATTATTATTAGGAATCAAAATTATAAGTCTAACTATTAAAAAAAATAAAAAAAAAATTAAATTGTAATCAATGCTGCTAAGACTTTGGCCAAGACTTGGTAGGCCACAATTCTTTGTGGTAAACATAAATTTTTGATTTTAGAAAATCAGCTTACTTTACATTTTTAAAGATAAAACATTTAATTTATTAATAATTAAACTCTTTAGTAACATTTTTCAACCCACAAATCTTTGCTTATTTTTCGTTACATTATCCATAATTTTTTCCACATATGTACGTGCTTGATGCTAACGCCACAACATAACCGAAACATAGATGCACACAACTTATCTCCATGCACCACCCGCAACCGCATGTAGTTCTTCAGAAAAAAGCGACAGGCAGTCTACAGAGAAAGAGAGAAACGAAGCGATTGCAATCTTATCACTGGCGATGCAGCTATCGATAAGCAGTTGTCCAAATCAAACGAACCGCAAATGAGAAAAACTCAAGAATTATGTGAGGATGAAACAAACATAGTGCACAGTAGTCGCTGCCAATGATTACCCATGCAGCATGGATGCATTGTCTAATAATCAAATACCGCAAATCTAAAAAAAAAAAGAAAAACTAAGAAAAACAAGCATTGATAAAAATCAAAATCGTAAAATGGTACGTAAAAATGCGAGGCCAAATAACTGAGTGTGTGTGTGTGTGTGTAGTTCTGGGAACAGGCCCGCAGACCGGGCTCGGGAGGGGCTAGCAGCAACTCCTACGACTGCCTGTCACATCCTGTGGCAAAGGTGGCAAAAACTCGCAGCTACCTGCGAAGCAGTCAGCAAAAAAAATATGTATATGTCCCTAGCTCGGCAAATGTGTGTTGTGTGTGTGTTCAAGTAAAGATTTATTATGCTATACATTTCATGAATGTGTCGAGGGGCCGCCCTGAATGTCTGTGTATGTGCGCTAGGGTTTCCCTAGAAAACTGCAGCAACAACAAAGCACAATAGGTGCGCATCATAATGGCTGACAAAAAGTCGGCCTTAGCCTTTAATAGCGCTGAGTTTAACAGCCAACACAAACACCATGAGTCCGTACAGTACGCCACACATACAATCGCACATCCATACACACACACACTCAGTTCCACATTCGCAATGGCTGAAAATGGCGACATTCCGCACTCCACTCGAAATGGGGCTTCCTTGGCATTCGCATTGGCCCTAGCGAAATACAAAAAAAGTGAAACTATTTTAGCTCTTGTTTGGTTAAGCGTTTTAAAGGCTGTCTGCCACTTGTGCGATATTTTTTCCTGTCCCTCACGATTGTTTTTTTTTTATTTTTCCATTTTTTCATTCTGAACACTGAACTGGGCCGGGGGCTGTGGAGAGTGGGAACCAACTGCCAACTGGTAACTGGGCACATGCAAATGCCAATTAACATAACAAAAACGCTGCAACTGTCAGTGTTGGGTTCTGAAAGTTATATATACATATATATATATAGAAACATGCTATCAACAGGGCCTTGAGCTATAAATGCAGACTCAGGTGTCGTCTCATGTGTTGTGTGGGCGGCCAAACGTGAGATAATTATACTATATACATGTAGCAAATCTCTGCTTATACCCTTGAATGAATAGCGCAACATGGGGTAGTCCCTCAGAGATACATAGTTGTTGCTCCAAATCTTTTGTTTTATTTTTATGAAAACATATTAGAGCAAAATATTATTATCTCAACATTATGAAAATATAAGATAAGAACAGTAAAAAGTACGAATTTGGTATTCATAGGGTTCTATAGCGATTGATAATTGATTTTCCAACAGATCTGTAGTATATCATTTGAAAATCTTAATAATCCTCACCGTCACTTATAATAAAAGCAGAATATCTAGCAGCTCATCAGCTTTCTTGTTTACTTGGAATTTACCACAGTTCCCCCCGCTAGCCATTGGATAGACAGTGGCGTTTGGCATTGGTTTAATGTGCAGGCACCCAACAGCATCCAGTAACGCACATTGATGTAGATTGTGTTGGACAGCAGCCAGTCAGACGTCAGTCAGTCCGTGCTCAACCCCAAAAGCCGAGCGGTTGGCAGTGTGTGGGCGCATAAATTTTTTACTCACTATGTTGATATGAAATATGAATTCGTGAACTGAAAAAAACGAGTGTGAGAATCTCTGTTTAGCTCCCTGCCTGTCATGCGATTGATACTCATCAAAAAAAAAAAAACTTAAAAGAGGATGTAAATATTTCATAAAATGAGTCATCTTCATTACGTACATTCAAATTGATGCCATGGGAACAGTCATTAACACATTATAAATGAAACGGTCTGAAAGGTGTTAAAGGGTGAAGAGTCTTCGGATAATGTGGGATAATAACTAAATGAAAACTTTTAAAAATATTCTTATGTGGCTGATGAAATTTCGTGATAAAAGCGATATAACTAATTGTTCTGAGTAAAAACCATATAAAATTTAATGTTTATAAAATAACATTAAAATAATATTCGGAAGGAATTAAGGAGTTACATATGTTATTTTTAAATATAAACAGATTGATAAACAAAGCATATTTGAATGTATAATGTATATGTATAGGATTAAAAGTCTTATAAAGTTAAACTTTGATTGCATGCCGAAAAATATGAACGCATTTAAATCCAATAGTCCAATATATTCTCATTATCTAAGCATTAAGCTACAGCTAGATCAGTTCGATTAGTGTTTGTTTCTTTTTATCTAAGCATTAGGCCAGGGCAACCTGTCTGAGCTGTAAACAACCGTAACAAATCGAAATGGAACCCAACTATGCCATCCACTTACCAATTCAGCTGTTTGAGTGACAACCAACGCAAACAGCGAGCCAATTAATATTCATAAGAATTTTGTTACGCCGCCGCTATAAAAAAATACAAAAAATTATGCGTCGAAAAAAATACACAAAATAATAATAAAAATAAAAATCTACATAGTCACCGCTGCTGTCAACGTCACAATCTATCGGCCCAAATGCAAAGGCCCAAAGCACTTACCTCAGCCAACACATACACACAACACACAGGCATATATGTTGAGAGGGGGAAGAGGGAAGAATTGGAGTGGAGTGGAATAAAATGTATAACAAACGTAACGAATTGAATGTTGTAGGCCTGTTCCACTGTCCAACCAAAAATTCACTGGGCTGCTGCTTACGCATTGACAGAGCGAAAACTCGAAAACTCGTCGAAAAGTGAAAATCACACAAAAAGTGTAAATTCGTCATGATGACGTCACGGCTAGCAAATTGATTATATATACAGCCAGCGTATCCTTTATTTTTGCATTCAACATAACGCCCCTTAAAGCAACAACAACTACCCCAAAAAGCGGCATCTGGCATCTACGTATATATATGCATGATGATGGTATATCAACTAAGTCTGGGAGTTTGGGATTTCATTTTGGAAGTGGGACTTCAAGTGGTGCCTAGGCCTATAAATTACGTTTGCTATGAATAAACATTTTGACAGATTTTTGGTTTATTCAATTTTATAGTTTGTGGACTTTTTAAAACTATTTAACAATTTAAATTTGAATATTTTTATAGCGTTTGTTTTAAGGCGCGACTTGATGATTTAGGAAACAGACTAAAAGCTATAAATATCATTAGACATGTATATGCAAAATTTTTAGTAAACTGTACGAATTTAAAGCTGACGGTGTTTTAACCTGTCCACAGCTTGTAAAACAGAAGAATGATTACTTTAACGAAATTTTCGAATATTTCTCTCTATCTTTGTCTTTAGTGTGAGTTTAAAAATATGATAGAACCAAGTACTTAAAATTTAAAATTAAATGAAAATTAATAATAGTAAATTATTAAGATTGATTTTATATAAAGAATCTTATAATTAAGAATTTAATTAAATTACATTTAAATTGCAATTATTATAGAGTCTCTTGTTATGCATAAAATATATAATATATACATACAGAATTAGTCTATTGCAAAATTCTTGTTGCGCTTAGAATTCTGAAATAGGTTAAGTATAGACTAATTGTTTTTATCCATAGCCTTAACAAAAAATACTTGAACAATTATTTTTATCTAATGAATTATTTTAAATAATTATCAAGCAGAAGGCTAATTTAGGCATTTGATTTGATTGTTTATCTAATGTAAGCGCAGATTAACTTGATGGGCATTAAGCCTTGAAAACTTTTCACCCCAATGGCTCGAAATATGTTCTCGCACATACTCCAGCGAATTTTACATTTCATTGCTCCATTAAACAGGGAATACAATAGAGAACGCAACGAAAATATTTTTCTAATTCACTTGTCAATAATTTGCGCTAAGCCCATAATTATGCCAACAATGCACATGTCCCAGAAAAAATATAGTTGAGAAATAAAAAGGAAAAACTAGAAAACATAAATATGAACATTGAATACTTAATTGCTGGCAATTTTGCGATGCGTAGCTAAAGCTGCATCTGATTGACTGACAGAATCCGGAAACGCGCTGCGAACCCTGGACCAGGCCGACTAGAAAGATCGCAGTGCGCAGCTTTGATTGAAAACGAGGCGAAACGCGATTCAAAACCCCAACCCCTATGCGATTGCCAGGTCGTAAGGTTCAGGTTGTTGTAGTGCCCGTTCTTGTTGTTGTTGCTGTTGTACTTGCTGTCGAGGGTTGTTTGTGGTCGCTCGGTTGAGTGTTGTGCGTGGTTATTGGCGGCTGTGCGCACTCGAGCGTCTCTCGGCATAATTTCAAGTGGACCACAACACTCGAGGTAGGTCTGGCCCTGGGTCTGAGACGGAGTCGGAGACGCAGACTGTGATTGCGACCCAGTCCACGGAAAGGCTATCAACTTGGCAAACATACTTAAAATACCAGTAGCAATATGTTAGCACAGATTGTTCGACTAATAGTAATCCTGTGTTTCCTAAAACCTTCTGATGTAAAGAGTTTCTATTTTCAAATACGATTGCTTCAAAAATTTAAATAGTTAAACAAATAATTCATTTGCATATCGATATATATAGATTTTAAGGTGAAAAGTGGCAATTTTTGAATTATCTGAAAGAAGTTTAAAGCAGCTTAGGGTGTAATGATTTTTAACTTACAACAGGAATTTGTAGAAAAAAACGTATTCTTTAAAAAATT
Organism: Drosophila nigromelanica; assembly: GCA_004149465.1. Taxonomy (NCBI): domain Eukaryota; kingdom Metazoa; phylum Arthropoda; class Insecta; order Diptera; family Drosophilidae; genus Drosophila; species Drosophila nigromelanica. Next base: position 31,566 of record SCDS01000499.1, read on the forward strand.
TATTTTTTTATACACTGAGTTGCTTTGCTTTTCTTGTCATGTACGTTAACATCAGATTTTGCGCTCTCAATTTATTTCCAATGTTTACAGGGTGTTCTCAAAGAAATTCAACATCTGAATCGAAGCATCTCCATATTTGGCGCGATCTGAGTAAATGCAGGGCTCACTGAGAACTGAATTCATTTTAATTGGCCGTTGGCCACCATGGCAACTGCATTTGCTGGTTAGGTTGTGGAGTGGTTGCGTGTATGAAAGCGGGTTTGGGTGGGATGGGGGGCTTTGTAGGTGCTGCCTGGCATTTACCGCTACTTACCTAACCCTTAAGCTTCGCGTAAAACCGTGGCAACGTAGTCGGGCGTACGCCGATTGTGCTTGGCAACATTTGCTTTATTTGTATCAAGTTTCCAAATTGTGGGCCGCAATCCGATTGGCAGGGCACGCGAGACGTATTTGCGCCTAATTAGCTGTTGGCGCTGGTAAAAACCGTAAAGAATATTATCCTTTGATGGGCGACGCTGACAGCCAGTGCCAATTAAAGGGGTTTATGCAAATTAGAGCCACAGCCACGCCCACTCGCTCGCCCCTGTCAGCCAGATTTCTTGGCTATCTATTTATTTATTTATTTGCGGCCTGCACGGCGCACAGACAAGTACTTGACCTTTGCTCGACTCTTTTTTATTTCCAGAGAACACTTGACACCTTCGCCGGGTATACACATATTTACATATATATTTTCTACGTTTATTACTCTATTTGCATTTGTCTGAGGTTTCAGACCTCTGACCTCATACAAACAACCATAATTTGTATATTTGGTTACTTGAGAGGAGTGAGTTGGTTTTTATTTGGGCCACGGTAAGGAATGCGAAGGGTAGCACATGTTTCCCAGTTCTCAAGTGCTTGCAGTGAGTGTGACTGCACTTAAGTGTTACCAATGGCAGTGTAAATATATAAAATGCTCTGGTCTCTCTACCATTAAAACATCAACACGCTTCACACCAATAAATTTCTTAATCAATTCTTTTTGCATTTCTGAACGCTTTACATTTCATGTTGTGTTATACAGCACTTGTTTGACGTCTATCGATATTGATACCGGAGCTTTCTTTTCAAGTTATCGTTAGCCCACACTTTTTTTGATTTCAAAATTATACAGCACTTTTTTCGCACATATAAGGACTGTAATTTGCATCTATAGCTCATTCTTATTTTCGGTCTTGTCCAGCCAAGACATAATTTCTTATTTACTGCATTTTCTTTGTTTTCTTTTTTTGTTGTAATTTTTTATTTTTTGGGCTCTTAAACTCAAAAGAGTAATATTGCCCTGTTGTCCAGTATTAAATATCATTGAAGCAGTCACATCATGTGTGTGTTTGTGTTTTTTGTTTTTGTTACATATTGTTTTCCGAAATGCATTTTTTAAAACGCTGCCAAATGGGAGAAAATACATTCTGTATCGATTTCTTCTTGCTTTGCACAGAAATCTTTTGTTTGAAGGATCCTTCCTGTTAATCGTATGTTCCGTTCTCGTTATCAAGGGTTGCGATTAGCCACCGGTTAATTTCATCATTAGTTTCATCATCTGCATTACATTCAATTTGGATATTGGTTTTAGTGTTGACTTGGCTTTTGGCCTTAATAAAACTACCCTACAATTTATCTCTTCGTTTTGCGATTTCCTGATGTTCTCCTGATTGCTGAGTATCATTTGAATATAAAATCTCCTTCAAAAAAATTTCCTTTTTTAAAAAGTTATTGCACCTACGCTTCGCTAGCTGCAGAATTCAATCTTCTACATCCTGAGATTCCTATTAAATTATGATAATCTTATATTTCAATAAAATAATTGCAAGTTTATATTTATTCCTGTTACCAATTCTTACTTGCTTTTCACGTGCATCTGCTGGCTTTTTCTCCTGGCTCAGTCTTGAGCATCTTTAAATAAATTAACAACAAAACAAGCAAGTTATCGAAAAAAAAATGATTAACTTGTTCTGCGTATGATATTTATGAACTGAATGAGTCCAAGATCAGCTTTTTAGCTTTTGTAGTTTCCGAGATCCTTGCGCTCATAGAGACGGACAGGCGGACATGGCTAAATCAACTCAGCTTCGTTCTGATCAAGAATATATATACTTTATGGGGTGGGAGATGCCTCCTTCTGCCTGTTACATACATTTTAATAAAACCTTTTTACCCATTTTCAATGGGTTCAGGGTATAAAAATTATATATTTCCTATTTTTTATGTTATAATATTTATTTTCAAAATTCTTCTCTTCGTTTCACAATTTGCCGGAATTCTTCTGATTGCTGAGTATTATTTAACAAAATTACAAATATGTATCTACTAGACTTCTTTTTTTTACAAAAACTTCCCTTTTTAAGTTTAATGCGCATACGCTTCGCTAGCTGCAGAATTCAATCTTCTGTTTCCTGAGATTCCTATTGCATTATAATAGAATATTATATTTCAATAAAATAATTGCAAGTTTATATTTTTCCTGTTACTGTTTTACTTGCATTTCACGAGCATCTATTGTTTTTCCTATTCTTATTGCAAAACTTTGGTACATTCGTATTGTCGTATCAACTTTTAGTTTTGAAAATCATTTTATATATTAAAGGGTTTTAATGAAATCTTGTTTGTATGATTTTTTTTATTATGAGCAACTCTTTTTTAAGCTGCCTATTGTAAGATGTGTTCGTTTTACTTATTTTAGCTTGGCAACTTTTTGTTTTTACATTATACCCAGTTTTTCTGGAATGTGTGTGTGTGCCATTGACAGTACAACAACTGCTAATGATGCTGCTGGCCTGTTGCCAGTTTGTCTGGCCGAGAAGAAATAAACGTGGTACCTGCACACGAACCCGTACGCATATTTATGTGTGCCTGTACGTATGTAGGCAGGGTGTAGGTGTGCTGCTACCTACAGCAGAAATATTTATCGATCTTCCCGGCATTCGAACCAAGTTATTAAAGAAAAAAAAACAAATTTACTTTCGTTACAACGTCGCATATTGGGCGCAGAGGACGTCATGAAGTCTGAGGCAATGCAGACGGTATCAAGTCAGGATTCAGTTTCGGTTGTGTGTTGGGCCCTGGTCACAGCATGCGGCCAAGGGACTGTCAAGAGTTGCTGAGGGGATGCGGGGGAGGCAGCAGAGAGCGTATCGCATACGTTATTTTTATAATTTTTATTGCCTGCTCAGGTATTTTGTTTTTTTTTTTCCCCCGGATTGCGTGCAGTGAATGAGCCTGTGTATGTGCCATCGTAAACTCCTGATGAACCTCATAAATAATATGTATTTCGATTTTTATGCGTCTCGTTTCACACTTAACACACGTACACACCAGACTGTGTTGCCGACTCAGACTCCGAGTCGATCCATAAAACCCATGTCAAAGAAGTTAACATACAAATCGATCGGTCAATGAAAATATTGGATTGGATTTAGACGGCGACATAAGACTTTGACTTTTCCAAGGCAATGCCTATTTAAGGTCAGCATTTTCTTCTTTTTCTTGAAGTAATTTTCCCAAAATGTCAACCAATGTGGATAAATAAAATTTGGTCTACGCCCTGCGAAACCCCCGTGGAGTTGGCCAGCTGCACTGTGGTTGCTTTTGTTGCCTCGACGCTTAACATATTCATTTCGAGTCACAGTCACAGCAAAAGAATGAAAATGTGATCTTGTTTCTTAAACTTGAAATTTTAATCCAAACCAATCCGAACATTTAGTGCCTGTTTTATTTTTTTCATATTTGAAGTGTATTTCACATTGAATATGACTAATCACAATATTTAATTGCAAATAAAAATGTGATCTTTAATGAATTTATTGTATTGTATTAAAAAATGTTATAATTTCTTATGTCTTCCATTACTGCAAGAATGTTCAAGCTTACAAAACTTCAAAAATGAAATGAGATTATGGTTTCCACTACTAATATTCCTTAATAGCATATCAATGACATATGCTTGACCGTAAGTTAAATTTGATGTCAGCTTTCTAGTTGCATTTCATTAGCAACATGTCATATTTATTTGGAGAAATAAAATTAAAAGCCAACTATAAAGTCGGTACCGTTATAATCGTCACACAGTGTCCCAATACGAAATCGAGTTCAAGGCAATATCTAAGTCATCGCACCTCATAAAACTCGAACATAAAACCAGGCGACATACAAAATAAAAGCTCAACTCAACTATTGATTATCATAAAAAGCAATATATATTTGTAAAGCTTGGAACCCGCCCATACAACACAGAGCACAGACCACCAAGACGAATCTGTTTGGATGATAGTGAACCCATTCTAAGTAGCATATTGTTGTTCAGATTTAGAAGCAAATTACAAAATTACGCTAAACGCAACCTCTTTGCAAAGGTAGCGGCATGAACGATCAATAATGTCACATAAGTCATCGATTAAAGTGCTGTAGTCGATTCAAAGATGGGTTTTATGAGCAACCGAGGCTCTTCTTTTTATTTTTATTTATTTTTCTTTTTTTTCTTCCACGGAGTCGTAAAAAGTTTGTAATGCGAGAGGAATTGACGATTGACCAACGACCGCTGGTCCCAGGCACAGTCGCAGTGCTTGAGCGATCGCCTTTTCAGTTTTGGAGACAGGTGCGAAATCTTTAAAATGTATCTTTAGAGTCTTCGAAACCAGCTCTGCATTTGTGTCGATGAGCTCTTTTCTGATATGATTTTTACGACTCTTGTATTTTCGTTTTTTTACGATCGCACAACGAACAAATCGTTTAGCGCTGAAGTCAAACCAGACCTCACCTGAAAGCTAGAGTCTAAATCGGTTAAAAACTGCAGTAGCTTTAGAATGGTCGACTGCGAAATACCCAGTTTGTAAAGATGATTAAGTTCTAATATTATCTCTACACTATTTAAAAAATATTCTATGAAACATGTAACAATAAAATATTTATCTAGCAAACATAAAAAATATTATGTTTAAAAATCACCTTTGAAAGCATATTTAAGCTTTAAATGAAAGCTTTTTAGAAATTTTATCAATTACTATCGGAGAAGTCACCTACAAAAGTTTATAAATGAGAGTTTTTTTATAAGCATAATAGAGCATAATATATACCTCACTAAAACCGCGTTCAGGGTGTGTAACATTATGCAAATCATTAAAGATCTAATTGTTTTTTTTTTTGGCAGGAATTCATTTGATGCTCGTAAAATCAAACGAAAATATATGTGATATGATGTGAAATATGCTAGCCGGTAATCCAGTATTCTAATACAAAGAAACTATTTTTGTTTTTATGACTGACAACCATAAAAATATTATCAAATTAAATTCCAATTATCTGAATTGAATATTATGTTTGAATTTGTAAGTTCCACTCGTAAAAATTTGCTTATCGCAATGGCTGGGCTCAAACAATGCCCCGAATACTATTTATTAAAATCAATTCCAGAACACAATACGACATATTTGGTTTTTTTCTTTTCTTTCATTTTGATAATGATGACCACACACAATGGCTAGACACAAGTAGCTATAAGAAGAAAATCTTTGCGTTTTTATAGTTTTAATATTATGATCTATTAGGGACCATTAACTGATAAGGCGGCCGTTTGAGTTTATGGCCAAACATAATAGTTGAGTGCGGTCCAAATTTATTATGGTTGCTTGCTATAAAACTTAAGAGCAATGAGTCCGTTTATTTTTGTTGAGTTTAGAAAGTTTTGCAGAGTCCCTTTTTGGCTGGCCTATGCGCCATTTTTTATTTCGACCAGCACTTGACGCCTCGCTGTCTAGACCTGCCTAGACATAATGCCTGCAGACGCGCAGATCAGGCTAAGGTAGATTTTTAGCATCTGGTGCGAACTCATGCAGTTAACAGGAACGCGTTGCAGCTCCCGCTAGCCTCGCCTCGCCTCCCTTGACGCATCGCGCGCAGCGTGTCATGAAAAACTGGACGAAGGCCGTAGGCACAGTTTGAGGCCCATGCGATGGCAAATTTTCGCTGGGAGAGATTTTATGAATTTTTAGTAGACAGCTAGACGCCCCGCTTAAAACGAGCCGAGGCTGCAGCTTCGATGCGCCGCATGGGGTTGCTTGCCACACAGTTTTGCTGCAGGTGTGTGCGGCGTGCAGCAGGAATTTTCAGCGAGTTGAGCCGCGTCATCTTGTCTGGTCGGACAGCAGGGCCGAGTTACGCTTGATATTGTGAAAGTCATGGCCATGACTCTAATGATGCCTGCAACGAAATGTCATTAGTTTTGCACAGCGCCCATTTGAAGTGAGCCGCTATTTTGAAGGGTTGCATTTGCAATTGCTGCAACTGCTCTGTGGCATCTGATTGATTTCAAGGCTGACGGAGTGTGTGGGGGAGTTTAGTTGCAAATAAGAGTTAAAAATTGGATCGTAGCAGCATAATCCAAGCAGATAATAAAATCTTAAATCAATCAGATCCTCGCAGATTATTCATAAATGGAAAGGGATAAAAAAAACAATTTCATTAACCTATAAAAAAGATGAGAGAGCTAAAACATCTTGATTTCATTCTAACTTTTTTGCATTTTAACTTTATCATTATTTAAGACTAATATTTTTTTTATTCCTCTTCCACACTTTACCACTTAAAGCAGTTAAATGAAATTAAAATTTAAAACTTTTAACCCATTCCCCGTTTCTAAATATATACATATTTCAATGTGCTAACCAGGTGAGATGAGTCGTGTTTCCATTCTTTGCCTTTTACCCAATGATCTCACACTTGGAGTCGTGGTGGTGCCAAAGAGGGGTCAGTTCATTCACAGCTGCTGTCAGCTAACAACTTTATAAGTAAAATTTATGGCCAACTTTTGGACACAACAAAACAGTTGGTAGAAATCGAAACGGTAGAGCGAAGAATTTCTCGCCTAATGATGGCAACCAGTCTGGGGGATTAAGATTTTATACAATCTTATATGTTGTTGCGACTGACCCAAGATATTGTTCAAGCTCTTGATGTCCCGGCTTCATTTAAAATCATAATTTGCTTATAATTGACTTACTATTTAGTTTTCATATAAATAAAAGACATACAATGACAGACCCGTCAACATTTTGGGCCATAAACACGCTGAATTATGCTTTATCTAGATCGATCAAGATTGTTATGGAGAAATACTCCACGACGCGCTCCAGGTGCTCTCCGATGATCCACTGTAAATCAAGTTTCTTTCGCTAAACTTACGCATCCAGTAAAATATGGAAATTTGTCAAAAAAAAACCCAAATAAAAAACAGACATTAAAATTCGTATCTTGTTTCTGCTAGATATAACCGATGTCTGTCTCCTTATTTGTTGCTTGTCGCAAATCATTAGACTAAAGTGTTAATTTTGCATAAATTCAGATAATTTGAAATTCCACTTAATTTGCACGGGTTGTCTTTAACCTAGCCGCTATATATATTTCTTAGTTTATTGTATTGTATTTTGATAAAAAAAAAAAGAAAAACGCTACATTCAATTTATGAGTTAGTATATTTTTTCTTCAAATTTGTGGAATGAATTTCATAAAAATTTATTTTTTTTATTTCTTTTTAATTTTTCATTATCTCAAATAAACGAACTAAAAATATTCAATGCATAGAAGCAATATTACAGGGTATTCTAACGCCAAGCTGTCCTAAGCTGGCGCCATTATTTATTTTATACCGAATTTAAAGGCCGTTTTTATTTTATTGCCGAAAGCTTTTATTTGCTTAACTCTCTAAATTGGATACTTGAGCCAAGATGACTTGACAAGTTCTTCGGTTTACAAACGTAGATCTTAAATGCTAAACTTTATCAATGGATACAAATATTAAATGGCATGAATTAGGCAAATGTGAATTATTTATAATGTGTAGCCTAATGGCATTAAATATTAAGTCGTATCAAATTTGAAAGAAAGGCACGATAATAACCAAATTTATTTTCAATGAATGAAAATATATATATATATAATATATATATATATATATATATATATATATATATATATATATATATATATATATATATAATATATATATATATATATATATATATATATATATATATATATTTGTAAAATATATAAATATTTATATACTTACTATATAAATATTTAAAGCTTGTTTTGAATAACCTTTTTTGTTTTTAGAGAACTTTATTAAATTTCTGCTCGGTTTGGTTTGGTATAGCAATAAGGGGGTACGTGTGCAGAATTTATGAGTAAGATAAGCAAAATATTTCATTTAATTCTTGATAATGTATTACCTTTTTAATTTATTTTATTATTTTTTTAAATATTAATATTGATTTATATATCTTAAAATTATATGTCTTATGTCTAAAGTTGATTTTCTTTTTAAAATGTTCGCACTCTTTGTCTTCCCTCCCCCTCTTCAAGTGAATTCGCTTAGAGTATCGAAAATTCCAGTGATATAATATTTTGCTGCAATTTTATACTTTGCTACCGTTCCTGCAGATTGCCAATACATTAACACTTCTTTTTATGCTTGCCATGCGGGTGGTTGGCAATTTTTTCGCATCATTTGTTGCCCAGGACTGGGCAACAGTTGTTGGAGAGGGGGCACGTCGCCGGTGGCGACACCCGCCGCTGAGATGCTACATTAGAGCTGCCAGTCCGAGTCCGAGGAGCGGCAATGTAGCATAAGCTCGCGCATCATTGATTTCAATTTGAAGCGCCGAAACGCCGCCGTCGTCTTGGCCATTGGATGGGAGTGCGAGGAGTCCATGGCCAACTATCAGCATTAAATGTTATGTGGCAACAACGTCCGCTGCATGCCGCGTTGTGTCCGTGTCCGTGCCTGTGCCGTGTCCGTGCGTTATCTGTTTCCGCAACATGATGTTGGCGATGATGATGATGACGATGATGTTCTTGCAAGGGGGGAAGCACAGAAACGGGACTGAGGCTGCTGTTGCTGTTGATAATGATTATTGAAGTTGCGGCTCTGATTTTTGCACACACTAAACTATATATATATATATATATATATATATATATATATATATATATATATATATATATATATATATATATATATATATATATATGTGTGTGTGTGTGTGTGTGTGTGTGTGTGTGATTTAGTCCAGCTGAAAAATTTCAACGCATAAAAATATCTTGGCTGCTGCTGCTTCCCCATCCCGTTGCCCCGCTCCTGCTCCCGCTGCTGTCGACGACACTGTGAGCAAGATGGACTTCCGGTTTCCTGTTTCCGTCTGTCGAAGTTCTTTACTTTTTTTCAATGCTTCGACACACACACACACAACACCCTAACATATGTATGTGCACAATTTTTTATATCGCACTTGCCGCTGCTCTTGTGCCAGTGGGCGTGGCATGTGTGTATAGCTTGTGGTGTGGCATTGGGTTTGCCCATCGCCCATCAGCATCAATGTTTGATGTGTCAGCAGCTACTGGCCAGGGGCTGGCTGGGTGCATTGGTTGGTTAGGGGGCCGCTTCTTGTTGGAGGCGGGGGTGTGACCATTCCTGAGGCCGCACATTTAGCGCACAGTTTCATAATAAATCGATAAACAGCAAAGCGGTGAAACAGACCAGCTAAATCTGAGCTAGGATTTTCCTTTTCGTTATCGTTGTTGGTGTTGTTTTTGCTGCTTTGCCCCAACAACTCATTCAACTTTAATGCGCTGCACGATTTGAGGCTGCACTTTTAAAGGCTCAACTGCGATTTTTATGTGCTTTCTTAAGCTTTATGGCCAACAAAGCAGCACAAAGCATTGTGGCTAATACTTAGTGATAAGTTCAATCAATCCTCATAAATTCTAATACAAATTTCAGATTCAGGAAAGCTCAATATAAGCAAATTTTGCAGCACTTCGATAATACAATAATAATCAAATTAAAAATTAATATAAATATAATATACTTTTCTTAGTATAATTTTAATGGTATTCATATTTTTTCAAAAATGCATTTTGTTAGCTCTTTTTTATAGCTTTGAGAAACGTGTGCGCGAACTGTCACAGTTCAGCTGTAAACATATACCACATGCAAGCACACTCTTAAACACACACACACACACAAGTGTGTACATACAGTAGCATGACAAAAAAGTATCTGTCAAAGCAAATATGAGACCACAAATGTCAATAAAATGTCAAAGGCTCGCCACCCCCGCTAATTGGTTAATGTAAACAACTGGCGAACTGTGCAAGAAGACGAAAATATCTCGGACAACAACAACAACGGCAGCAATAGCAACAACTACAGCACTTCAAGCGGGACATGTTTCAAGTTTCAAGTGTTGACGCGACATGGCAACAACAACGATAATAACAACAGCAACAACCATGAAAAAAAAACAAAAAAGAAAACACCAACAAAACAAAACAAAAACAAACAGACAACAGGCGACACACACACATACACACACACTCACACACCCGAGCAGAACAAATACTTCAATTAATAAACAGACACGCGTCCATCGATAAATACTCGTAAGTAAGTGTTGCCCCATGCCCAAAATAGTCCAATATGCCGGGCACAACCCTCTGGCACAGCCGGGCCTTTGGACTGTAACCGAACACCGACCGGAGGCGACAACACCAGGAGCCGCATTGGGCAAACCGAAAGGCGCTGGAATCGCTGCTTATGTCCTTGTGGCGTAACTAAAACCCATAAGTACTCGAAGTACTCACTTACAAACTGCTTGAATGGTTTTTTTTTTGGATAGAGAAATAACCAGAGACAATGCTGAACTAGCGCACTTTTTTTGACTATAGAGACTAGATTGGATACTTGGTGAGCACGCGGAAAAAATTTCATATTTTCATACTCTTAATAGTTTGTCAAAACTGAATGTTTAATGGCATTCTGGTCATGGTTTGGCCTCTACATTGATTCCACATTTGCATTTTTTGCATATTTGAAAATACATTTTTCTTTTAAATTTTTTGTAAAAAAGACATGTAGCCGCCCTTACTCATTTTCCCAAAAAAAAATAAACAAGTGAGAAGGCTCTAGTCGGGGCCGCCCGACTAAGAGATGCCCTGAACCCTGCTATCTGTCTTCATAAACATTTCAACCCGTTTGCAATCATACATACATATACAAACTCGCACACACACACACAAATACATGCCGCGCTCACTTTACTCGGTTGCAGCGCTTGCCCTCACTATAGAAATGAAATCCTTATTTGCTTCTATACTAAGTGTATGATCATTATGAAATCCAAAAACCGAAGGTATCAAAATCTGCCTCTGGCTCACGCAAACATAACGTACTAAATGTATTGCCTCTAGCGATAATAGTCTGTGAGATATTGTAAGAAAAAGAAAGGCTGCTATAGATTTTCATCGATATTAATGACACGGAGCAAGTTATCGAAAAAATTTATAAACTTGTTCTGCGTATGATATATACGAACTGAATGAGACCAAGATCAGCTTTCTAGCTTTTGTAGTTTCCGAGATTCTTGATCCTTCATTTTCGAAAAAATTTTTTTCAAAATTTAAAATTGCGAATTTTTGTTTTTAGTCGATTGTGTTAGTCATAATTAGTATAAAAATCAACATTAAACCCGAATTTATGCATTTTTGAAAATATTTTTTTTCTTCGTTTTTTTGTGAAAATAACATGTACCTTCCCCCCCTTATTCATGTTCGAAAATTTTTTTTTTTATTAAAATTTAAAATTGCGAATTTTTGTTTTTAATCGATTGTGTTAGTCATAATTAGTATAATAATCAACATTAAACCAAATTCTGAGGGGGTAAAATTTGACAAGTAAAGCTCACGGATCCATAGCTCCCATATTTCTAACTTCCATAACTTTGTTAAAACTGAACCGATTTTCATGTTTGATGGCATTTTGATCATGATTTTTCATTTAAATCGATTACAATTAAAATATATGAATTTTTGAAAATACAATTTTTTTTGGATAAAAAGCATGTACCCTCCCCATTTCCGAAAAAAAATTTTTTGTCAAAATGTAGAATAGCGAATTTCCCTTTCCCTTTTATTATACTGTGAGCAAGTATTGCGCTGTCGGTTACACCCGACTGCAACGTTTTTACTTATTTTGTAATAAGGCAGGAGAGCGGAATTCAAAATAAATTGAAATACTCGGAAAACGTATATTATACAGGAAAGCCCAGAAAGAGGATCCCTGTGGCATAATTACACATAAATACTCGTACATATATGTGTGTATGTGTTTATACATGTACACTTTTAATAAATAGCCTATAACGATGACTCCTCTACAATTGTATTCGTAGTAGCTATTATCCAAATGAATCGCACAATAAACATGAACAGCTTTTTGTTTTCGATTCATATTATCCAGAACTATAGTTTGATCAATTTGTGCATAGAGTGGCTATCAAAAACATAGAATTGATTTGCAATTATTTGAAAAGCTTGTGAGCTCAATTAATATGACACTATGCCAGATACTAATCTGTATAATGAAGTCGAGCAGGGCGGGAGGTTTCAATATGCAATGAATGTAAAAATTATAATAAAATTGCAGGCTTACCAGAGCGTACCAGCGTGCCTCCCATTTTCACCAGCAAACGCCCCTCTTGAGTGGTAAACGTTTGTTTTAACCATTCAATTTATCTACCCAGACATCGGCGCAACTGACTGTTGCAGTTGCGAACAAAAAAGCTTTCTGTTTAATGGAATATTTAACACAATTTAAAAAGTTTCTGAAGACAAACAATGGCTCAAACACTCACTAGTACAATCAGCCGGAACTTTTATTACAGCTCTCTGTGCAGCACAGAACACTCGCAAAATCTCACACACACACACGTCGTGTTTGTTGTTTATGGAAATTGTGTAATGACAGTTAATGACGCTACTACACCTAGATATGCAGACAACTAGGTCTTCCCAACTTCTACCCTACCCCCATTCGAGAGCGCATAATTAGCTTGCAGTGTCAGTGTTGTTAAGTGTTTTATTAGCTCAAGCAACAAGCAGTCCGCCTACAAACACTTGTCCTCGATTTTAGCTGCTGTTGTTGTTCTTGCTGTTCCACTTGGTCAAAGAGAAAGAAAAGGGTGCATAATGAAAGTCGCAAACAATAGTATATAATGTATATAATGGTATGTAATAGTTGTACTATATGTACCTGACTATTTTATTTTTGTTATTTTTTATGTGTAGGTTGTGTTTAGATCCTTGACATAAATTGCCTGAAGTATTTGATAATGTTGTTGATTATCTTAATTTTTTATTTTAAAACTCATTCCTAATGTTTAACAGAATCCGTTTGAAGTTAAGCCATATTTTTGCATAACATTTTTTGATACAATATTTTTTTTTATATTTTAATATATTTTTAAAAATATTATTGGATTATTCTTTTATTTTCTGATATTGTGCTTTTTTTTGCGGTATCATTTTTTATGTTTATGTAATACAATAAATTGCTATATTTACCATTAAAAATGTGACAAACCAAGCTACGAACCATGTTTGACTTAATTGTGATGGAAAAACTGGTTAACTAAACAAACATAAAGTCGAAACATAGGTTCAAACCTTCAAACATTTTGACTTTAAGCAGTTCCAAATATATTATAAAATGTTTGGTTACTCTTATGGAAATTTTGATTAATTATTATTAATAACTTTTCACAGTATCGATTAAAGTCAGAAAACTTACAATAGATTTTTCATATTTTTTTTTAAATAATTAGTTTATTTTTGATTTGTTTTAGATAAAGTGTTGATTTGAATATCCATTAGTGTTTTTAAGCGCCAGAAATAGTATAGTATTTGTTATATTTGTTATAAAAACCAATCTTGACATGCATTGCTTTAATAAATTTGATAGTGTTGAGTAGTGTTAAGTGTTGCCCAAATGTGTTTTGCTCTTCATTTCCTCTCTCGCACGCTTAAGTTTGTTACAGAAACGGGTCCTTTATTTGGACGCACTCGTAGGATTATATACCCATGGTGCTGCGTAAACATGAAACACTTGAAAAACGTACTTAACACCATAAACATAAGTACACAAAACAAAAAATATGCAAAATACAAACACACTTACACACACATAGGAGCTCATCAGCTAGCTTAATGCGCAGGAGCAGCGGCAAAGATGTCGACATTAATTTTGATGGCATAGCGCAAAAGTTTTGTTTTAAGCCTTTGGACAGCGCCACTATATACACAATAATAAAAAATATAAAACGAGAAACTCAAACATTTTCACCTGCAGGCCAAGAGCAGCAGCTTCGGGCACGATGAGGGGGAGTGGAGGGAAAGGGGGAAGGCAAAGGGTGTGTGGCGAGTATCAAAAAACATATGAAGGAAGCGTCGTTACAAGCCCACGAGCTCAACTTAGTGTGTACTTAACTTTCGTTACATGAACGCCGTGCTATACTTATGCACACACATACACATACACGCACACACACACACACTTACGCACACACTCACAGTCCATTCACACGCATGGCCCGCTGCATATGTGTGTGTTTGTGTGTTTGGTGTTTGTTTGTTTATGCCAAAAGTGTTGTAAAGTGCGGCGCTTTGTCGGCAGGAAACGCTGAAAATTTATTACCGGACAATTTTGCCAGGGCATAAAAAAACAGAGACAAGCCAAAGGGAGAGGAAGGAAGGTGTGGAAGGGTTAGAGAAGTACTAAACCTTCGCACCCACACACACACACACACACACATACACACACAACAGCATTCATATGCATATGCATAGCTTGCTGGGCAACGGAAGAGTATGCAAACATGCCTAAAAAAATTGGAGCAGCATGGGGCAAGAGGGATGCGGTGGGGTGCAGGCAGAGACCTAAGCAGGCGAGCGGCCTGCATTAAAAATTCAAAATGTCCGACGCCCGGCGGACAAGGGCCTGCCTGCCATTAACACCGAACTAGGCGGCTCACACACACACACACACACACACACTACACACTTATACACATATGTTGGCGGCCTCTTAAGCGCCTGTGCTTATGTGTATGTGTCTGTGTTTGGGTGTGTGTATAGGCGCCTTTGCTTTGCTTTGCTCGCCTTTCAACAGCTCGTTTTCACACCTTTCAAATGAGAGCTGCCTTGTGTGTGTGCGTGTGTGTATGTTGGTGGTGTGCGCTCAAGAATTTGCACCGCCGTTAAAACTGAATTGATTTGTTATTCATGTTTGCTGACTTATGGCCAACACTTTTGGCGTTGCGCCTACCATTCATCGTATCTGGTTTGGCCCCGGCGCCAGGTATCCGTTTTTTCTCTCTCCTTTATTGCTGCCTTTGCTTGTATTTTCGTTTTTTTTTCTTTTCTTATTTCTCTTTTAGGTGAATAGTGAAAATTTAATGCACGCAGGGCGCGCATTCATCTGAAATGTTGCTGTGTATGTGGGTGTGTGTGTGTGTTTATATTTCTTGCCTCTGCTCGAAACAGGCGCTGGGCTCGCTGAAGTTGCTGCTTGGCTTTTATTTTTATTAAATTGCCGCAAGGGGAACATTTAGCGCATGTTTTTAATAAAAAATTAAAAAAAAACACACAAAAAAAATAAAAAAGAAATGCAAGTTGAATTGCTAATGGAGGGTGGATCGGGTTGTGGGGCAACGGGTTCGGCCTGTCCCACTTAAGTGGCTAAAACTGAAACGGGGTTACGGGGGGACGATGGTTGCGGCAAGTGCAGGAAACCGCGATAATGCTATTTTATTTTATTTTATTTTATTTATTTATTTTATTTATTTATTTTATTTTATGAGAACATTAATACTTAAGTTTATAAGTACTTCAGTTCTTCAGCCAAGTTGTATCGTAGAATAGTTAAGCATTTCTAAAGTACTTAAGTATTTAATAAGTATTTGAAATATTTGAATTTAATTAAGTTAATACGCAGTTAAAAATTGTGTTTTTTTACATAAGTTTTCAGTTAATATTTTAACTGTAAGTTCTAAAGTATTTCCTATGGAAAATTGATAGTAAGAAATTTGCTTTATTTATGAAGTATTTAAAAGTATTCACCAAGTATATATATAATTTTATTTCAAATCATATAAGGCAATATACTGACTACAAATTTCCTCTTTCATCTTGCTCAATAGCGTAAATTTTAAAAATTTAGTATGTATTAACGATTTCTATATATTCCATTGAGACTACAAAGGCCTTACACCTTTTCTATCAGCTTATTATTAATTCTATATCTGAATTGAAACTTAGTTGAGTTGGCGTGCAATTCTAAACATTTTATTTTGATTTAGGTACACGTTCTTTTTGTGTACCTTGTGGCACCTATTGTGATTTTCTTACCGCAAAACTCTGCCGCATTAGCTAGCTGCCCAATTTTGTGGCATTTATCTCTTTTGGGTAGCTAAGGTGAGGGGTAAAAGAAAGAAACCCAAACTTTTAATCACCTCGGCTGACAAGTCAAGACAAATAAATGCGCCGCCAGTCACATCTTTTGTTTGCTCGGGCGTGAAACGAGCACAGCCACGCCCACAAACCAACGCCAGCATCCCCCATCATTCTTGCCTGCGGCCAGATAGAAAAAACATTTGCAGGCCAACACAATAAATCAAAGCATAGAAAAATATTTAAATTTAAATGTTTTAAACAGGCGGAAACCGGAACTGGCTGCGGTGGTAGTCACTTTCATTATTGAAAATATAAATCACATTCATTTGGCTGCTAAAAACAACAACAGAGATATATATACCCTTTGAGAGCTGCAAGTGAAACTGGCCAAAAATGTGGAACTGGGCTGGAGTCTAGAACAGGATCAAAATCAGGAGCTGGCGGAGCTAAAGGCGAACAGGCGGCTCATTTGTTTTGTTTGTATTCTGTGGCTGGCTCTGTGGTGGGAATTTTACGATAAAAACAAACAAATTCATAGCTAATAAAATTGCTAATAAATAAACGAGAATGGCGTAAGCGCAAAAAGGGACACGAGCCAAAAACAAAGCAGCCGCAAAGTAAAAAAAAAAACAACGAAAGAAAAGCACACAACAAAAAATAAATATATATATAATGAAAAACTCGGTGACGCCAACCTGGCCACATTGACCAACAGCCGGCGGCCATTTTGGGGCTAACGGTGTATTAACCAGGTGTGGGTGGGTCGAGTTGAGTTGGGCGTGGTACTCGCGTGCCTCAACTGCCAACAATTGCCACCAATTCCGTATACTCTGTTTATTGTTTTTTTTTTCATGATTGCTGCTAGAAGGTTTTTAAAATTTATTACAACGCTTGAAAAGTTGGGACTAAGGGATACCCAGTGAAACGCAATATTTAGAAAACAAATAAATTGAAAACTATCAGTTCGTATAAGCTTATAGAATAAATAGCATGCCAATTAAGTTAATAATCCATGTTTATATATTATTTTTAAGGAAATTTTTAAAAAAGAATTTATTTTTGATTTTGTATTTGAAGAAAAAATAAAAGTATGATAATATCTGTAACTGTACTCTAACTGATCGTGATACCCTAAAGTTAGAAAATATAAGTGTTCTTAAATATTAATGTAATATATATAATATATTAGTTAAATAAAATAGCAAAATTATATTTACAGATATCAGAATCGAGGTACTTTAAGGCTAAGAAACTTAGAATTTTAAATCCACTTTACAAAACTTTACAAAAAAAAAATGTTGCAACTAGAAATTTGGTGGCTCCATTTTGTGACATTATTACTTTGAACATATAAATAATGTATGCTTATTATTTACTTCTTCAAAAAAACAATTGACTTAGCTTTGTCTGTTGAAATGATATTCACCTCTTTGATAGTTTTCTAGAGTATATACAAACCGCACATGTTATTTTTTTGATATAATCACCAGTTTTTTTAATATTGTTTTCTTCTGTTCGCTATTGTGGAGCAATTTTAATCAAATGATTTTGTTGGCGTCGTGCTGTCGTTGCGTTGCGACCGATGAAGTCCGAGAAGAAGAAATCCAATTACTTTTTGATGAAAACGGCTAGGTAAATGGGCAAATGGGCAAATGGGCAGGCGGCATTTGGTTTTATGTAAATCAGTTGGCAAACTGTATTCAAGTTTATTAGCCCTTTTTGAGCTGACCGCAGGTGCTGGACCATAAAAAGTGACTAGCCAGCAAAATGAGCGTTGAGAAATGAAAAAAACTGCGAGGGAGAGATTGGAACATGGAAAGTTCAAACGTGGGTCATCATTTCATGTCTCAGATCATAAATCTACGGCATAAAAAGCGCTGATGGCGCCGAAACTCCAGGACCCTCAAACCCTAAAAGCATCCGACTCATAGAGGTCATAATTCTCATGCAATTTGGTTTTTATTTTATTTATTTTTTTTACTTTGGTATTTTTTGTTATTTTTTTATATTTTTTATTCTTTTGTTAAATGACAGGAAGTTGGTTTTACGCTTTTCTCTTACTATTTGCATTTTTATGAAGGCCGCGTTGAAATTGAGCCATTTAATGAGCTCTGAAGTTGCTTAAGAATTTTGCCCAAAAGATACGACATTGGATATGCCAAGATTTAATGCGCATATAAAGATTGTACCACAGATTCTAGATCAAGTTTTAATGGCAATTTCACTCGAGCTGTGAGCGAAAGCTATCTGTCTACTTAAACAACAGTCTTAACCATGTTTTTAACCCTCAAAAAGAAAAGCCAATTGAGTTTTCTCACTTGCCAATAACAAAAACGGCGAACCCTTAGAGCAAAAACAAAATATTGCACAATTTAATGCGAAATTAATAAACCAAAAACAGCTGCTAAGCCATAAAGCAAACTAACTGAGCTGATTTGGCGCCAGAGCGGCTCAAACCTTCTTATCTTGGTCCCTGAAATTCGACCTAAATAAACAAACATACATAGAGAGGGAGAAAGATAGGCGTAAAGAGATAAAGATACATAGATACAGTTAGAGATACAAATCCAAGGTCGTGCTTTGAGACGCGACATTGATAAACCCGTGCAGGGGTAACAACCGCAAAGGGAGCTAACGGAATGTTTAGGCGCCGGCAAACGCAAAACAAACCAAACACAAAACATGCTGCACACAGTCAAAGGACTAAACCAAGCAAATAATCCTTTAGCTTAAAGGAAAACCAAAAATACGTAAAAGGCAAAAAATAGGAAAAACTAGAAAGACCAGCATAACATCACTAATCGTGCTGACGAATATATAATACTCTTTCAATCGTTAATCTGAACATGTATATGAAATAAAAAAATAATTAAGACGTTTTGTTTCTGCTCAAAACATCTTAAAGGGCATAGAAGACATATATAATACATAAGAAATTTATCAACAATTAAAAAACACACCTAAAAACACAGAAAATGCTTTTGAATACATAAAAATTGTTTTTTTTTAAGGTATAATGGGTTTTTAATGTAAACGTACATAGTATGCATATACTCTATGGTAGAAATTCGATAATTTATGTTATCCAAATATTTAAGATATGTAAAAAGTGTTGTTTTTTAAGATGTCTTTGAAAACAAAGGAAACAAAGGATAAAATAAAAGTTCATACTAAACAGTAAAAATTTTTTTCTTAAGTAAAAAGCATAATTTGTAATTTAATAGAAAAGATGTTTAAATAAACCATTTTCCATAGAAAGGAAATCAGATAGTTGAGTACCATATTGTCATTATAACAAAAAATATATTTAGCACATTTCACGGCCAAGTTATTATATGTTTTGATAAACAAAAACGAAAAGTCGACAGTCGAACGAGTAAAGTAAGCGTGGGGAAAGGCAAGAGGGCCGCCAAAAATTGTGCCAGCTAGTTCAGCCGCAGCCTCAAACTCAATTCCCAGTCAAGTCTTTGCCACAACCCACACACGCACAACAATATTTGTTTGCTCTTGTGTTTTTTGTGTGATTTTAAAGGATGCGCGCCAAGGCAACAGTACACGGCCGCCGCATTGGCCTTTTGCTTATCGCGATGCACGTAACGAAGGATGGGGGCGTGACACGCCTCTAGCCCCAATGGCGGCGACGGCGTTTTGACCTTTCTTTTGGTTTTTGTGTGATTTTGATTTCGCATCATCATTTACTTTCGCGTTTGGTCGTTTTTGGCCATGTTCTTGTCTTATTGCTTACTGTTGCGTATCCTTTGGCATTAATTTGCCAAAGTGTGTTGTCCTTGTTGGCGGCTTACGATTTTTACCCGGCGATAAGCGAGCTAATTTTCTGTAATGAAATAAATTAAAATACAGGAAATAAGCGCCATTGTGAAAATAAACAAATTGTCTTGTTAATGCTCCATTACGCATACGCCATGGTGAACATTTTAATGGCAACAACATAAAAATTACAATCGAAGTACATACAGACATCGTAATTTGAATGGCATTTCACTAGCGACAAAGGATTTGAATTTATCTTCTAAAAAGAAATCAAAGTGCGTGCCAGAAATTGTTGCTTGTGTCTTATTCACATTTGGCTGACACAAATAAAATACTCAAATATTCACAGAACTCGAAATCAGCTTAAAGTTTTAAGGCAAACAACAAGAACTCTAGTATAAATACAACTTTACTCACACATTCACCCCCTTTAATTCTGTATGTGTGCTTATATACGAACAATTCGTTCATATTGAATTTAGCCATGGCCGTCGTTGTACGCCGCCCTGTCCGACTGATATTTTACACTGAGGAAGTAATTGCATAAAATAAATATTTTACCGTGGTATTTTTTATCTATTGGTAAAGAGAATGACGTTCGTCCTGTCCCTATTGATTTTAAGAACGGCTCCCGTGACCCATCTTAGTACCTCTTTAATTATGTAGTAGATAGAGCTGAGTGTCGATGGACATTTTCCCGTGATAATTATGCTATGTCCTCCCCATAGGTAGTTATCTTAGGGACTTTTCTTCAAAATTTCTTTAGTAGTCTGTCCACTACTATGTTCCATAATAGGGCAGTAATGACTTCGTCTTGTGGTATGCCTCTATGTGCTCGTGTTATGGCACTGATTCTTCTGTCTATTGCTGTGGGGGATGCTGTTGCTCTCAGGTCTCGCAACAACTTCTACAACTTCTCTCGGCACATTGTGGAATACGCCAGAAATATTCCCATGAAATATTCCCGTTGTCCAGAAATATTCCCATGGCATATTCCTAATGGTGGAGTGCTCTCTCGATGGTTGCTACCAGGGAATGTAGCACTGTCTCCACTAATCTCCCCGTTTTGTTATGTCTGTTGATTTGGCTCCATTGTTAGGTAGTTTTTCGAATGCTTTCAGCATTAGAGAAAGAGTTCCTTTGCCTTTAAAAATATATGTTTATACAATCAAAAATAAGTTGTCTTTAATAAGGAGAAATGCGTTCAACATAATTCGGTTCGGTTTTATTTTGAAAATATTACTATTGTTATAATTTGTGCTTAGAGTTTTTCAAAAAGATATGCTGATATACAATTTTGTTTAGTGTATTTGATTTTGGCCACTTTCCCGCAGCAGCATTGCTAATTCGATGCCAAACTATAAATTTGTTAGCTTTGCCACATATGAAAGCGTTTATTTCAATATGTGGGCGCTTTGCGATTCAAAACTTTGCCCATTCGGCGTGCAAGTGTTCCTCTCTATGTTTGTTTAGGCCAGAGCTTAGCATATGCCAATTGACATGAACGAGAGGCGGTTGAAGTGGCCCAGCTGTCCAACGGCCCAACTGTCTGGGGGCAATCTGTGTACGTGGTTCTTGGTCCGCTTTGAATCCCATCTGTAACACTCGTTAAACTTGTCGCCATTTAGTTAAATCAACTAAGCCAAATTCAACTGTGAAATAATGCACACACACATACGCACACACACTGTTGCCCTTTGCTGGCCATGTAGGCTCACGTATACTGGACCGGATGCATAGTCGGAAGTCGTGCATATCTCAAAAACCTCACTCCAGCTACCAGCCCCAGAACTAACGTGACTTTGCATAGCGCTCATTTTTATCAGCATAATTTAGTTGTGGTTCAAAGCCACCGCCTCGCAATCCGCAGTGGTTGTTCAGCTGCATTAGTTGTAGCCACGCCCGCAACGCCCACTTTTTAGCTTTAATTAAGCTTGTAGCTGGCACTTGAATTATTAAAGTGTGGCACGCCAAAAATCATAACAAATTCTTTCACATGCGCATTTCTCTAATTTACATCCGCTCGTTGGGTGGTTCCCTGTGGTTGGGTCACCACCGCGCAATCAGCGCTTTGTAACTTTATATTTTTAAAGTAGTTAATACTTTAACTAACTTTTTTTGTTGCGCCAAGGTAGCTCGGGCAAGAACTCCAGCCAACTATGGAAATTGCCTATGGCCAAGTGCAGTTGGCCAAGAAGATGCGCATTATTCACAAAGACTGCAGGATTTGTAGTCGGGAGTTGAAGCTTTAGTTGGATCTGCACTTGAAACCTGTTGCACCTTTGGGCCATTAAACTTAACGAGCTGCAAAAGTTGGTTAATCAATTTAGTGCTGAGTGTTGATAATAGCCATAATCTTGCTGGCATTTCTATGCATGCCCAGCACAGCCTGTGGAGAACAGACGACTTTGCTCTTATCACTTGCTGTGCTGTCATTTAAATGTAAAATAGATGCAACATGCAACATGAGCTAGTGCTGAGCGCGTGAGTCGTGTTTGCTTTTATCATGAATTATCATGAGCCAATAAAACTACCTTATACGAATAAAGTTCCTAAATTCTAAATTACTAATCACTTGGGCAACTAACTTGGCTGGGACTGCATTTTGCAATTTGTTACTATATCTTTACTTGATTAACCACTTTGCCAGTTAGTTTTAAGATTTTAATTTTGATATATAAATAAATAAATCCTTTAATTTATCATATTATACTATATCGTGTGTGTATTTTTTGCTCAACTTAAACCGGCATGCGTCCATCTTTATGGTAGATGCCTCAGTTTGCCTGTGACTACGTCGTCGTCGTTTCACGCAAACTCTCTTGCCACGTCTTATTAAATGCTTTAGCCGCCGGCCAAATCTTTGCAACCGGCTCCGGCCGTGACTTTGACTTCGGTGCTGGGCCGTTTGGCCGGTCTTTTTAGCCCGGTTTTGTAACCGCAACGACAACGTCAACGGTTTTGCCAACTTGCACTCAAAGCCAAAACTGCGCGGCTCAGCCGCTTTTCGCGTAATTAAAAAGTGCGGCCAGCGTTTTATTACTCGTCCATCCACCTGCCCCTCCAGCCTTTGCTAACCAAATGGGCGCCCATCTGGGCACTCGCTTCACTTCACAGCTTTGTCAGATTGTGGCAGGGGGTTGTGTGGTGGGGTGCGGTGGGTCTGGCTACGTCTGCTATGGTCCATTTTTGCTGTGCTTTGAGTTTTAGACCGAGCATAAGAGGTTTCAACTCATCTGATTTGAACGTACCCCTTCAGGTTCCCACTCAGAACCCGTCTGCAGTTCGCCTGACGCGTAATTTGCGTTGCGTACTGGACGCAAAAAAAAAATGCATATTTCAAATTAATTAACGCTAATGAAAATGTTTAAAACTTGCGTTTGCAGTTGTAGTCAAAAAGGGAGCGGCGGTTGAGTTCGCAATCTCTCTATCTCTCTCCTCCTCCTCTTCTCTTTTGTTTCTTGCTCTTTCACTAGATGTTTGTCTACTCACTTCCATTTTTTGTGGCAACTTTACAAAACTCGACTAAATCAGCAATATTTCTTGAAATCTATATTTTTCTCATAATACCCTGTACTCACTGAAAATTGATAAAATAGAAGATACAGTGATGTTGTGTAAATGTATTAAACAGTTAGTTGTGAGATTTTCGGGCTTATAAAGATTACATTTATTATTTCTCATGTTATATTTCTGTCGTGGAATTATATGATATGTATTATATAAGATATTTCAATGTGATAATTAATATAATTAAATACTCTTTTCCTCGCGCCCCAAATAAAACAGTGAACAATAGGTTAAAATGATATTTTTTTGCCAGGTTTTATACAAACATGAATTAAATTTATTTCGTGTATATATATATACATTAAGTGGTATCTCCTAGAGAAATTCAGTTATTTTTGCTTAGAGACCTATTATTTGTTTTACGTTGTATTTCTCTCTTTCTCTATCTCTTGTTCTCTCGCTATTTTTGTGTCACATATGCGCTAATATCCGCTAATTAAAAATATTTACATATATTACAGTGTATCAGTTAGTTGGGCACTCTCGCCTTGAGGGCTATATAAAGTTTTGCCTCTATCTTTGTATCTGCCAGCCATTGGCGGTAATTTTGATTAATTAAAATTTTTAATATGGTATTTGGGTATTATTTTCTATAGAACGACTACTTATTTTACATTGTGTCTGTCCCCCTGTAGCTGCCACACATTGGCGCCGATTTCCGCTTTCGTTGGGTATTCTTTTGCTTGCCGCACGGCGACAACAAAAACGGCAACTACCAAACTTATTTGTTTTTACACAAACCGTTGCACAAACGCCGCACAATGCAATTTCAATCAATTTTATGGCACATTTATTTGCCAAGCACCTGAGCGCAGCTGCCATCCCTTGCCCTTAGATTTCTCCACTTTTTTTACACTAGCCCTGTAAATTACTTGGCCAAGTGCATTTTCATTGCATGGCATAGAAAATTTCATAATAAATTATGGCAAACTTGTTTGACTTCCATTGTTTGTGAGGTGAAACAAAAGCAGCTTTGCATAAAACTTTTCCATCTCAGAGAATTTTCTTTTGTTTTGTGACTCTGCCTGTATTGGTATTTGCATCAAGGAGAGAAAGTTGCTATTAAATTTAGTATAGATGACTATGCCATGTATACCGCTTTCATGCAAATATATACATGCATATTTCTCTCAGCATGTGCACTACTCTTTCTACTCGGACAACTAATAAACTTCCAATTCACCAGTTCAATCTAATAGAATTTTACTTGGTTTTATTAAGCAATATAGATATAAAAAAATGTTTAAATTCACCCTAAAACTTCATATAAACTGACTTGTTCCTTTTTTTTTATTATAGAAAATTTTACGTGCTTGTATGAGTATTTTATTTGTTTGTACCATAAAAGGTATTTGTCCTCTTTGTTGTCTCTTTGGCAGCAGAATCCAGTATGTCAAGAAATGTTCAGAAAATTCTTTCAAAGATTTAATAATTTCTTTCACTTTCAAAAAGTTACTTTTGTAAAACAAGATTGTTTAAAATGGAGCTAAATTGTTTTCTTTGTTAGTGTTATTTTCCAACTAACTAGTCCGAAGAAATTTTAAACAAATTCTTTAAATATTTTAACCTTTAAATTTTGAAGAGACAAATTTGTCCACCAAGAATTTAATTAAAGAAATAAATATGTAATTGATATAAACTTTTTAAAAATATTTTTCTGAATGACATTTTTCCATATTTTAAGGTTTTTGCAGTGCTCTTCTACAATTTAAGCTAGATTATTAATTAACAAGTTAGAACGTTGCAGTCGGGCGTTACCGACTGCATTATACTCTTTCACGGTCTTAATTATTATTGATATTTTGAAAAATTTTGGTTTCTTGAAATTACAATTTTTTTTTACCGATATTTAAAGGAAGTCTCTAGCTCTAAAACTGTGGAAGATATAAACTTTGTGACTAACACATTTTTCTGGATTGTTGTGAGTCATTTTTTCATTCTTCAGAATGGGGTAAAACTGAAGAGTTCCCACCTTCCTTCAACGTTCCTTAAAAAAATCAGGATTGAATATGGGTAGGCTAAATGGACAAAAAGTCCAAAACTCCAAAGTCAAAAGAAATATGGACAATTGACAGTAGTAGATAACATCCCCTTGCCTTACATCTACAAAAGGGCTTGCTAATGTTACTGTCGTATCTAATTATAATTTAAATTTAAGGCTCTAAAAGCTCTTAAGTGCAAAAGGCTGTTCCATCAATAACTTACTTGTTTGTAGAACTTGTATCAATAGCTGTCTTGTGCTATCAATATACATATATATATTTGGACAATCCTATCGTTTTGGCATGTCATGTTGCCTAAACATAACTTTTGGAGCTGCCAATGCAAAACTATGATAAATAGCTGCAAGCGAGAAGCACAAACAAAACAGCCCACATATCAAGCGAGCGCACAAGTGGAGGTGGCTGAGCCCAAAGGACATGGCCAAGGATGTATGAGAGACAACACTGCTGGATGCTAAAGCTAGCATACACATATGTGCACCGTGTGGCGACATTGCCGCCATTCACTTGTTATGCTGCAGTTGGTTAGTTGGCAGCCAAATCCCCTGCTCCTGTCCTCCCCCTCCCTCAGCTTTCTGCTGTTCTTGTTTACTGCCGCATTTGACGTCTGTGGTGACATTTGAAGTGGCGCCCATGGAGCTTGCCACATGCAGCAGGCGGCATCATCAGGCAGCCAAATAAATGCCGCCAGCATTATATGAGCGCTGAGCACTGAGCATGCAGCATGTTGCATGACGCTAGCAGTGGTCTTTTCAGTATGCCACATGCCGTTTGTCGCTTGCCACTTGATTGTTGCCTGGGCAGGACATTTGAATGGCTCACGCAAATGCATAATCATGTAATTGTACTGTAGCTGTTGCAGCTTCCACTGCACCTGTGCTTTGTGCCCCATGCCTCAAATTCTAACTGGAGCATTACGCATACGCAGCGTGAGCCGGCGCATTAAGTCTCGGATTTTGGTCGTGTTTTATTTTCGGAAGGGGCGCTCGTTTGATTTAATGCGCCGCTTAGTAACCGACAATTGTGCACAACACTTTGTTTGGCATTTTTTTTGCCTCGCCTGACACTTAACTGTGAAAAATTGTGAATTATTATGGCAGCACTTGGGCTCATCGCTCCCCTTCCCTTCACCAGTTTATGGCTACGATTTGTTACGCACCATTGGGCTTGGTAGCCGACAAAAGCTACGTCAACAATACTAACAGCAGCTTCAGCAGCAGCAGCAGCAGCAGGACTAACAGGACGCTGGTGCTGGCCAAGCGCTGAGCAGCTCGTGGGCCCAGGTAAACAAATAATTCAAAGTCATTTGTGTGTCTTGGACCCGGGGGCAGCTGCTCAGCTCGTCGAGCACGGTTCAGGTCCTGTGCCTGCCACTGTCAAGTGTTAAAAGAATAAAAAAAGCAAAAAGAATGCCAGAGCTTTACCCGCTGCTATATGGGTGATTATGACACTAAAGAGGGGCGCGCTCTCTTTGGCTGGGGCTTTGGCTTTCGCTCGTGTGGCAGCGAAAGGTGTCAGGAACACTTTATGCATTTGGTTAGCGGGACAGCAAAAGAAGCATGTCTCAAGTGTACTCTGTTTTACTATATATTAGAGGGTATATTAGGCGTATGGAAAGAATAATTTAACAGATTTTATAATGCCAATGGATTGGCATTTTAAAATTGCGTTGGCATAAAAACATAAAAATAAGTTTAAAATCATAAATTTGTATGATTCGAATTTTAAATGTTGAGCAAAAATAAGAAGAAAGTCATGTACCCCCCTTACTCATTATCGAAAAAATTTTTTTTTCAAAATTTAAAATTGCAAATTTATTTTGACGTGTAAAGCTCTCGGATCCATAGCTCCCATATTTCAAATTTTTGTCATTATTTGAATATATATTCATTTTTGAAAATAAAAGTTTTTTAGAATTTTTTTTTGTCAAAAAAGCATTAGCCCCCCTTACTCATTTTGGAAAATTTTTTTGTTTTAATTTAAAATTTCTGTTTGACGACATTTTTGTATAATGCCAGGCTACATGTTTTAGTTGTGAAATGTGAACGAGTTTTTGGCTGTCGGTTACACCCGACTGCAACGTTCTTACTTGTTAAACTTTTTATTTGGTGCAAAGACCGGCTGCTTTTTTGCTTTATGTTAAGCTTAAAGGATTTGTTACGTTAGTTAGATATGACAAATAAGGTGAGTATATGTACATGAGTACATGAGGGTTGAAACCTTTAAGTAATTCATAAGTTTAGGGTTGCCACTTTCTTATAAAATGTGACAGTTACTTTTTGTTTAAGACGGAAAACAAATTATGCAGTAAAAAAAGTTACTATATGACTATGAAAATACCTAATTAAAATTTTGCTTATCCAATTTAATTTTGTTACAGTTGTCACTTTAACTTTAGTTAGCTTATTTATAAAAAGTATTTGTTTACTTTAAATTAATGAATATAACACATACCTTTTAAATTTAATTATTTTTATAAGAGGTGTTTTTTATAAAGGTATTTTTATATTTGTAGTCTGAAACATATATGTACATACACATAGTAGAATTTTACAACACAAACAAATAAAATATATATATATATATATATATATATATATATATATATATATATATATAAAAGCAGTAGATGCACTTTGAGTATTTATAAATTCCAATATATTTTATTTAAAGTACTTAAAGCTTAGCTAGATAACATTAAAAAGTTGAATATGTTTCATTTTCGTAAACTTTTAACCTAAAAATACTCTTTGCTTTTGCATTTTGCACCTTTGCACATGAAATTTGTTTGCTGAAAAGAAGAAGAAGCTGAATAAGAGGCATTTAAGGCTGAAGAGTATGAAAAAATGAGAAATCCAACTCAAGTCACCTACGTCTCTTCTGCTACTCGTTTGCTTTAGCGTAGCCTGGCCCAAGATGTTGGCTTTGGCAAACAAAAAATCTCATTAATCCATTAAGTAAATGCGAAGAAAAAAGTTCAAAGCGCCTGCTCGCAAATGTGTACGAGTGTGTGTGCAAGTGTGTATGCGAGTATGTGTGTGTGTGTACTGTTTGGCGACACTGTAAAAGAAATCCTTTTGGGAACACTAATGAGTTTGACATTGTTTTCTACTAACAAGGCACCAAAGTTAGGGCATGCCTGAAGCAGCCACCAGGTGGGGCAAGCAGCCAGCCAACTGCACCACCAGCTCCGTCGACATTTGCCTTGGCATCCTCTGGCATTTCTATTACGATTTCAACAGATGCCAGCCAGCTGCTGTCCCAGACCCAAGTTCAAGCTTTAATGAATTTTCTTGAAATTTGTACTGTTTTTACCATGAATTGAAAGCGTGTGATGATAGCTTCTGGCTATGAACTAAATAAATAAAAAAATATATAATAATAATAATAATATTAATAATAATAATAATAATTGTTGAAGCTAATAAGCTGTTTTATGAGCTGTTGTGAAGGAATAAACGATTTTGTCGGTTTTTGAATAAGTTTATTTGTGCAAAGCAGCGGTGTGCTCTGAAGTGTACAACACGCATTGCTTTTGAAGCGACATCGGAACGCATAAGTGATAGCGATAAGCGAGAGTTATATTAACGAACAGCTGAAGTTAAGTGTAGATAACATGCTTATGTTATAAAAAAATTGGGCAGTGCAATTAGAGCAAACAGTAAAAAGGCATTACCCTAAACTGCACATCTGGATGTTATATATATGGTTTCAATTATTGTGCGTGGGCTGTTTGATCCGACAATATTTTCAATACATTATTGAAAAAGTGAAAGTTGTTTAGTTGACTAAATTATTGGGTCAGTTAGATAACTCAGCTATCGGGGAGAAAAGAAAATAATATTTGAAAAATAATCCAAAAACTGTTATTTAAAATCAAAACTTTTTCTTTTCAGTTATGATCTGGTTTATGTTTGGGTTTGAATCCTTTTTTGTAAACACAATATTGAAACTTTTCGATCAAGCCTTGTTGGATAACATTTGGTTGTTAAAGTGCTTAAAGCCGATAATTGAATGTGAATGGTATGAATGGTACTATGATACGGTAGATGTAAAGAGTAAAGACTCTCTGGCCGACTGCCTGGCTGGTTGGTTGGCTTTTTCCGGCTTGCATACATATATTTTTGGCATGACTAATGTTTCCCTTTTGACTCATTTGGTTATGTACACACACAGTCAAAGCTGCTGAATGCAGAATTGCCCTACACATGATAGAAACTACGTTTTGTGTGTAAGTTCACGCTCGACTTTTGTGTGTGCGCGCAATTTTCGGGGGCTCCGCCAGGCGCCGATTGTAAATTACGCCTAATGCGCCCATTTGTATGCTACAAAAATTGCCGCTTATTGAATATTTAGCAAGGAGCGCGACTACCTGACTGTGCTCCGAATAGGTAGGTGAGTAGTGGTGTGTGTAAGTGTGTGTATGTGAGGTTAAGCGTCTCTCTGTTTTTAAAATGAACTCATTTGGGATTTTGTATGCGTGCTTTAGACTTCTAAAAAAAGAGCGTACAAACAAAGCCAACTTTTTGGCACTTTAAATAATTAAACCAAAGTGGGCGGGCACACGTGCTGGCAGTTCTCAGCTGCGCTCTGAACGGGTTGCGTTTAAATGCCACGCCCACACAAATGTCAAATGTCAGCATTGGAGTCGCATTCGTAATCTTCTAGCATTGATAGGCCAACATCAACCGTTGACTGACAGGCCAACTGCCCGAAGCCAAGCGGAGCCAAATATCCGATAAGAGCTAAACAAGCAAATGAAATTCAAAGCGTGCCCAGGGCAATAGCTAAAGAGAACCTTGTCAAGACAGTGGGTAAAAATAGTGATAAATGTGTGAAAGGAATAGAAAGAAATATAAAAGCATACTTAAATTTTTTGCATTTAGTGCCTTTAACGATGGCTGATAACTCTGGGCTTTAAGGTAAGGCTTTAACAAATAGGTGCATTCAATTTCATTTTTCAAAGGGAACAATCCAACAAAGTGAAATTTGAAATGAGCACAATGAAAATACCTTTATAAACCAGCTAGCTTAGGCTGGATTAGAATTACTAAGGTAAGGTAAGGCGTAGTGAACGATTTTTTTGCATTAAGTCGATATTGTGTTGTTCTGAAAATCAAAACTCGTCCCATAGAGTCGGCAATAAAACAGTTAGGTGCCTATTGGGAATTCTACCAGACAGCATAGATTTTGCAAAAAAACTTAATTTACAAATCTTGTATGACTAAACTCGGTTCTCTCTCTCTCCCTCTCTCTCTCTCAATTTCCTCTCTAAATTTTGTACCACTGTGCCATCTTTGGAAATGTCATTTTAAAATGCCTTTCAATTCGGTCCAAGCTCCCACATAGCAGCACAGTTGCCCCCAACAATAACAACAACAACGTGGTGGAGACGCCATTGGAACTGGTTGTTGGTTGCCTTTTGGTGGCGTTGGCAATGGAGTAATCGATACTTCATTAAGATATCGTGTTTTTGTGCCTAGACGCTTTCCGTTTACGTTTCCTTGATTACTTTACATAGTTGTTCCTCTACTTTGCCTTACTTTACTTTACTTTACTTGGCTTGGCTGAATTGCTTTGGCTTTGCAGTTGGTTGTCTTATCTGCATTTTTGGTCTACATTTCAAGGCTGGCTTGGTTGGTTGCCATGTTGGCTCTTTGTCTTTTACACTTAGCAAATAAATCGGCAAATTCCGATCCCTTCTAAAACATTATTTGCCGCCGGATGTATGCACGGAGGCGTCATGCGCTTACGTTTACCAAACCTGGTGCCAAGGTTTATTTAATCGTGGGTTTTCAGCTCCAGATGAGTCCAAGCGAACATTTCTCGTACCGTTTTATCGCACGAACACAATCAAATTAGCGCACATCGAGTACAAATAACTAAAGATAGGCAAACAAATGCCACAATACCAGCTGATCTCGTGTGGGGTGCATTGTGGGTGGCGTGCAGAGTGTCAACTGGGCGGAGGGGGTGGTTGTAGTTTGCATACGTAAATACTGAGGCTGGCTTTTGCGGGGCCTCTCTACTCTCTACCTCTGCTTGCAGCTAAGTAGCCGTGTGGCCCAATACAACTTTGTTGTCAGTTGAACATTTTTGAGTCTTGTCTTTATATCCTATAACCATATAAAAATGCTCAAAAATGGGTATATTGCAGTTGTGCGAAAGTGCGTAACGGTAAGAAAGAGGCAACCAACAAAATAATACTCACAAAAAAAAAACGAAATACGAAGTTGGAGAATTAGCTAAAATAAATACAAGACACATAAATTTAAACACAATTTTACAAAAAAATTATTTGTAGGAATCGAATTTAGGACTAAACGCATTTTAATATAAGAACCAAATATTATTTACTTTGATTTTAAATTTGAGAACCTTGTTTTGAATATCTAATATTGTATAAGATTTTTTCTATTTGTCTTTTGTCGCTTTTTTATATATTTAGAATTTGTATACATATTTCCTTTCACTATTCGGTTACCACAAAATTAAAAAAGATGAAAAGATAGCCTTTTCTTTTGGTATATACAATTATTTGAATGTCATATATTTTCCTCAAAAATTTTAAGTAAGAAGTTATTCAAGAATGCATTTGTATAGTTTGTAGCTGAGGTATATTTATGTGTATGGTAACTTGGAGTTGAGCACAGGGTATATCATAACCGAACTGTCCCATTTACTCACTTTTACTTGCTCCTGCTGTGCGTCTCTACCAAATGAACTTGTCTTAAGGAGGGTCGTGGCAAGGGGATCTCCACTCGGAGCTGTGGGGCGTCTGCCACAATTGCACTTTGTACTTTGTTTTGGCACTGCTGCTGTCACAGTGTCAGGACTTTTGTTGTGCACTGTCAACGGGCGTTGCAAGAAACTTTGCTCATATCGTCACATGACAGCCCAGCTCAGAGAGCACATATATGGATATACGTAAACATATATACATACATATATATATATATATATATATATATATATATATATATA
>SCDS01000499.1:64277-132259 GCA_004149465.1 Drosophila nigromelanica
TATATATATATATAAGGGGTCTTGCTACATGCAGCTTGCTACTGCAAGTTGCCACAGTGTTGCAAGCATTGGCGCTGTCGTCTGTTGTCATATCAACAGCCACATGCACGCCTTGCGCATCCGCATCCGTTTAATCAACATTACTTGTGCTTAAATCAATTACAACTAATTACATTTTATGCCCCGTTGATGGCAACTTTGTGGCAGCCACCGAAACCCCGGACACCTCTACCGCTTATCCCTGATGTCGCCAAAAAGTATGCAGTGCAACGTTTCGCCAAAAGAATGCCAACAAAGTGAGAGAAACTATCCTTTGAGTCTGCATTGCGTCGAGTTGTCCTACTTGAAGTCAAACGGCGGTAATAGCAGCTGACATTGCAACCAAAGCTGCCCTCTAGTTCCTCCTCCCTGCAACTTAACGAATTACAGGTGTAGTGCAGGCTCAGCACATTTTCTAGCTTTGTCTCATTTGGCCTTTTCGCCACTGACAAAGGGCAAAAATTAGATGACAAATGAATGGTAACATTCCATGTATTAGATTCTGTTTTGGACATGCTTAGGCTTAATACATTTCGAGTAATTTTTGTTTTGTATACCCTGTAACCAGCCAATGCAGTGAACACCATTTATAAATCAAAAATTGGATAAAAATTTAAATAAAATATATAATAGTAGTGTTTTCTTTTAAATGATCAAAATGCTATCAATCGATGTTAAGTTTTGACAAATGGCGGTGGAAAAAATTTCCCATGTCCATATAGAAATATTTTAAGAATTCTTGGCATATTATAAAAGCTAACTTAATTATATTATAGATTGTAATGCACATACGTTGGCTTTACTTGAACTACACTTTTTTATTATTAAATTTTGCAGATAAGGCAACTCTACGTACAATTTGTATAGCACTTTGGCAAGCACTTAAGCAAAAACCAAAGCATTTAGATTTTTTAAATAATAACAGCTTTTACGTGGACAACAAAAAGAAATAACAACAAAAGTAATAAACTATATGGCTAAAGTCGAGTTAATAACAAAGCTTTTCAGCCCAGACAAACTGCAGAACACATTTTGAGTAGCTCATAAATATGCATTTGTGTTTTGCCTTTTATGCTAAGGATTTCACATATTAATTTTTAATATTGCCCCGGTCAGGTAGAGAAATTACCTGCTTGCCAGCAGGACAAAAAGCGTCGGCTAATTAGTCCGCTCGCTCAATGGCCAATTGCCACGCAAAATAGCGAGAACGGCTGCCAGGCTGGCATGCCTGCTTCTGGCTAGGTCTAAACACAGCATTTAAAGCCAAAAAATAAACAACAATTTAGTGCAGATTAGCGCTCAGGTCCTTTTGTTTGTGCTTTTGTGCCATTGTTTTAGTTGTTGGGCTTTAGGAAAGAGAGAGACAGAGAGAGAGGAGGACGTGGGCAGGATGGCAGGTGGTGGAGTTTAGCTGGACTGGTGACATTTAGGCTTAAATGGCGGCGCTGCTTGCTTACATGGACATGGGCATGGACATTGCCAGTGTTTGGCTAATTGCTACACACAGCGAATAAGGCCCAATGTCTTGTGCCAAAATCAAAATCAAGTACAAACTTTGTCAACAAGGCATAGAAGGTCGACATTTTCTAGGCTGAGACGGAAATTAGAATACTTCGAGTCCTCAATTAAATTAGTCTTTTACATATATTGAAAAGTTTTAATTCTTTTTATAAACTGAACCCGTTAAAAATGAATCCATTTCAATGCTCTGGTTAACTGTTGATATTTTCATAATGATCATACTTTTAGTTTAGAAGTTATAAAAGAATTTAATCATCGTGGTGGCCAAACGCAGCCGCTAAGAAAAGTGCGCTGCTTGCTGTGTGCATTTATATACACTTGTGTATGTATGTGTGTGTGTGTGTATGTTACGAAAATACTCCCAACTTAAGCAATCTAAATTGTTTTTTACTTATTTCAGACAGTTTATTCTTACTTCTGAGCCATTAGAGGTTTATTTTGAAATAAAAAATGATTTCAAAATTATTTTAAGAATATTGATAAAAACCTTCAATTTGTAGAACAAAATAGTAACCGTCTTTTTTCCAAGTGTATAGCACAACACGCAAAACAATAGCGACTAGACGCGCGTAGCCAAACTTCCGCTTCCGTTTAGGGGCAGAGTGGCGGGTTGGAGTGGGGGGTGAGGTTGGTTTGGCAGGTGAGTTTGCGGGTGGGGTTTGTCGGCGCTAGTAAACTAATTAGATTCGTGAACCTCATTTGGCCACTTTTGATTTGTTTGCTGTTGAGCAGTTGGCCAAAACTTTTGGCCCAGAAAATGTTTTTATCTTACAGCTGTTTCAGCCAAGTCAAGACACACAGCCGGAATGGGGGCTGCAGTGCGTATTTGGTTCAAGTTCGCACTGCAATTTTTCCATCAAATGAAAAATGCAGCAAATGCTGTGAAAGAAAACTGCGCCAAAGAAATAACAAAAACAAAATGAAAAGGAAAACAGAAGAAAAATACCAACAAATGTTAGCAAAATGCGACATGTGGCGGGCAAAAAAGTTGCGCCAAGCCGCAAAAACAAAAAACTTTTTCAAAAAGTAAACGAAAGCGCAGCAGCAACAACAATGACAAAATTATGCGAAATTTAATTTGACTTTCTCATTTGTTGTTGGCGCTGGGTGTGCCAGCTATTTTTGCACTTTTCTTTTTTAATACCCTGGCAATAGTATTATATATTCTTGTTATGAAATATGTGGCGCATTAAAAAGATATATCATATATATATACCTTTCTTATTTTTCAATATATCCTCACTGTCGTTTGTAATTAAGGTTGTTATTTTGCTCTAGAATATTGGCCAAATTTCTCCCATCGGTAGGATCGGGCGAAACGCGAGTTTTAGTATGTACAACTTTTTGTAATTAAATTATTATTCTACAGATATGTGTGCAAGGGTATTCCAAACTTCGTCAGTCCAAATAAAACTATTCTTTCCTTTTGCTTCTACTGCGGTTCTTTTTGAAGCTGTTGTTTTAGATGTTGTTCTTGTTGTTGTTGGCTGCAGCGCTGCCAGCTGGCAAGTGCTGCCAACTGCTGCGTTGCATAAGGATACCTCCAGCTCGTAATTTGCCAGCTTGGCTTGTACATATTTTATATTATTTAGTTGGAAAATGTTGTGGGCACAGCAGAAAATAAAAAAAGAAAACAACACAGGATAGATGGCTATACAGTTGAAGGGACTTAAGAGTGTGCAACCGGCAAAGAAATATGATTATCTCATATGGCATGAGTACTGCAGTGCCAGGACATGTGCTGGCCAAATGAGGCCCGGTCAGAAAGTACTCCGACGCTAAACGGCAATTGTTCACATCTAAGGACTAGCCAAGAGTTTATTTCCTCTCTCTCTCTCTCCCTCTCTGTGCTTTATCATTTTGAACAGTTTAAGTTGAACGTCGGAAATACTAATTTTATTTAAATTAGTTTTACGAAGAGCCTTGAAGCCTTAAATAGGAAATACTATTATTTGATAAATTCTTAAAATATATTTAAAGTAGTTATAGTGTATTGAAGTAAATTAAAGTAAATTTATAACAAATGATAATGTTTTAAATAAAGAACAAAATCGGAAACCTACCTACAAAACTATATTTTATATTTTCTTTCTTACCATACAATAATTTATCAAAATGAATTGAAACAGTTATGTGTTGCCTAACAAAAGATTTCTTATTAAATATCAGTGTACCACGTGGCTGACTTTCAATTTTACTCTCTCAAATAATTTTAGCCGATATTAGCGATCGATCGGTTTATAACTAAAATATTTTGCACTAGTAAGTATTTGAGGGGGCTGCAAGGGGTTGAATTGTCATGTGGCAAATGACTAATTTATGCGCACGTTTCAGCTGTGGCTGCTGTTGCATACAAAGGTTGGGCCGCGCTGCCACCTGGGCGACATGTGGCATGAGCCACAGGGGCATGGGGTATGCAATATGCATAATGTGAGCCCTTTGATTTGCCTTTGCGAGCACATTTATTTATTTATATTTTATTTCAGCTAGCTAGCTTTTTGGCCCTGCCACAGCCCGCTGCTGTCTGCTTCTGCAGAGTTTTTCTATTCTGCATTTTTTATTTATGGTGAGGGTGATGTGTGGGGTGTGTGGGGTGGTGGGGTGGTGTGTGTGGCGACTGCTGGCTAAACACTTTTGCATTTGGCCATGTGCTTAGCTTACACAAAGCTTACCAAACTCGACTCAAGCACACACACACACACACACATACTTAATCACACTCGTGTGTGTGGTATAAATTGTTGTTGTTTTGCTATTTTTCTTTTTTTGGGCGGTGTTTGGGGGCGGCTGTCTTGCCAAAAACTATAAAAACTGAAAGCAGAAAACAAGCAGCGTCAGCGTCAACTAAAGCGCTTAATATTAAAAACAAAACCGCAACAGCAGCAACAACAACAACTCTAGAACATGGCATAAGAGCGAAAAAATAAGTATGTGCTTGCATGTGTGTGTAAGTGTGTGTATACATACATGTATGTGCATGCTTTTAGCTGATACAAACAGCATTTGGCTGGTAAGCTGCATTGCAGTATCTTCACTTCAACCCCTGCCCCAAAATCCTTGCCTGCAAGCCCCTGCCTCATGTTTTTCTAATTTTCAAGCCCCCGACACCCGCGCAACGGTCACACCGCCCCAAAACCCCCCTCTCGCTGTTTCACTCTGTTTACCATTTTCGTTTGGTTTTATTGTGCAGCTCTCATACGCTTCTGACTTTTAGCCTTCTCTCGCACGGTACTTTTTCTGCTCTTTCCTCTCGTCCACCTTCTCTTTTTCTCTTTTCATTTTCGTTTAGTGTATTTAACATTTTTCCTTAATGATACTCGACACAAGTGGCATTTGTTTGTCTGTCTGCTCCATAAGCTTGTCTACCGTTAAGTGGGGCTGCTAGTTGCGGTAACAGTTGTCAAAGTGACCTCAAAGCGGCGACCCACACAATAATAACAAGTGAGAAGATTCTAGTCGAGACCGCCCGACTAGGAGATACCCTGCGATCTGTCTTTCCAAACATTTCAACTAATGCATTCATACATGCATATTGTGTATTCATACATACACAAACACAAACGCATGCCGCAATCACTTATACTACTCAGTACTGCGCTTGGCCCTTACCATAGAAACTAAATTCTTAATTTTCTTCTAAACTAAATTTAAGATCGTTATGAAAAGTTTAGGACTTATTAAAAGCATTGAATTGCGAGTTTGCATTTTTAACATTTCCCCTGATTCTGAGGGGATAGTTTTTTTTGTCAAAGCTCATTCCAAAATTGAGAAAAATTTAGACATATAAAGCTCTTGGACCCGTAGGTCTCATATTTGAAACACCCATTAGTTTGTCAAAACTGATGGCATTTTGGTCACGATTATATTATTAACATCGATTCTACATTCAAAAACGATGCAAAAAAAACCTTTTTCAAAAGAATTTTTTTTTTCAAAATTGAAAAAATGTTCGCTTGCGTTAACTCTCGCCCCCGCAAATCGCAATATTCGAATCCTCCATAGTTTTAAAGCCAACCCCGCAGTCAACCCCGCATCGTACAAACTGCAAAATACCAAAAATGTTCAAAATAATAGTAATAATTAAACGTAATAAGAACGAGTATAATGCAGTCGGTAACGCCCGACTGAAGCGTTCTTACTTGTTTTATGGTTTTATATAATGCTTCCTGCCAGGTTGCACGGCTGCTATACTATTCTCATGTTAAATACCGTCGAATCTCAATAATTCGTTACCCGATAAATCCCTTAAAAAAACCTCGTTAATTTTCATACATTTTGGTCGCCTCGTTAATTCGAATTTTATTTCAACATAAAACCTGTCTTAAATCGTAATTCCTTTTCGGAATTCTTATAATTCGTAATGAAAAACGCAAAAAAAAGATTTCAATTTAAATACCGTTAACTTTTGTAGGTAGTTTTATCGCTTTCATGTCGCCTTACACGCTGCAATTTTATGCTCTATTATTTTTTTTATAGTTTTTATAAAAGATTGAAAAAATCACTTAAAGAAAAGAAAGGAGCCTCAACCAATCAATAATTTCAACCTTTTTCAAGCTTGATATAGTCCAACAGAAAACAAATTGCATACACGTTTTTTACGAATAAAGTTTATATGTTCATCAAAAGAGAACCATTTACACATTGGTACTTTATATCCATGTTTTATAAATTATTCGCACACAAAACCCAAGCGAATGTCGACAGATCCCAAGAGAGCGTCAGTTGGTTAATTGAATAAAAGTCCGATACAACGGTCCTGTCAGAATGTTTCAAAAGTGCCTGCAACGTTTATGAAGTGCACATTTACAGAAACAGCGCCATGCAAAGCCTTGAATGCCCCAGGTTTTTGGGTGTGCCTGGGTGTGCGTAAGTGTTTTGCCTTGAGCACGCACTGACAGCACAACGACGCCAATTTCCAGCGCCAACAGCGGACAGCGTTCATCAAGTGCGCACTGGCAGCGACTCATTTGATTTACTTTTCATTTCCGGCTGCCAAGTGGCGTTGCCAGACCGGGCAGACGGGCTGCGGGTAAGCTGTCCCTCTGCCTGGCTGCACCTTAGGCAAACGCATGACACCTTCATGTTTGCTGCATGTTGCAACAGCAGCTACGACTCACCTGTCTTCTCGTTGTGCCTTCGCCACATCCTGCCTCTCCTTCTTATCTTCCAAGCTGCTGCTGCTCCTGCTCCTGTTTCACGTTGAGCGTTATGCAATTATAACTTTTGTCATTAGCAACTTAAAATGCAAATTGCTGCAATGAAGCGTCGTTGTCGTCGTTTTTCGGTAGCACAACTCGCACGTCGGTTAGCCAGAAGGACGCTGTGGGCGGTGGGCGTGGCTGGCTGTGTAGGTGTTGCCAGTTAACGATATTTAAGGTGTTATGACTTAAGTTGGCAGCCATTGGCTATTAAACGCTATCTAAGTAGCTAAACCTCAAGGTAACTGCTATCAGTTGCGACATGCTGCACATGTCCCAGCAGCGGAAACTCACCCCCTCCACCCCCTATCTGACCAAAAAAAGTCTACACCTTACATAGTAGTTGGCCAGCCAATTAGTGCTCGTCGACAGTTAATTTGGTTCTGCATTTCGTTCCGTCGACCGCTTCATAAAGTTCCCAAACATACCATGGCAAAAAACAACAAAGTTGCAGCATCTAAAAATGAAAAAAAAAAAACATAGGGGACGCATAAGAACAGTTCTCCGAACATCAAATACCCTTGCAGACAAATGAAAAATGTGTACTATATATGTATAGTTAAGAGAGTTCTCAGTTAGTAACGAATGTTCCTATAAAATACTATGTTATAGTATAGTATTTTGATGGTGGTAATATTTTATCGATTGCCAATTTCGGTTGGGGTATCGTGAAAAACAAAGAAGTTGTCCATACAAAATCTCATCTTTGCCTGATCGATCCTTTGGGAGTGAAATGATATATTATTATTACGTAAGTTTATACAGGGTTTCATCACGATAGATTAAAAAGTCACAGAGTACTTTTAATGGTAACCAATATACAAACATAACTGTATGTACTGATCTTTTATACTGATCGAGAATGTATATACTTCAAACATACGAAAACGTCCGCTATACGTTACCTATTTTGCAACAAAAACTCAGAATGCCTTCTGCAAGGGTAAGAGAGACGAAGCGAAAAACTGAGTGCACTTCCTGAATGCGTGTTCCCTTGCCCGTTTTACCCCTAGATACGAGTTTGTTTCCCTTGCCATGTCACGTCCAAGAAATTAAAAAGTTAAGCATTTTTTTAAAATGCAATTTCCAGGTGCGCGGTTTGAGTTATAGCAAAAAGCGTTTCTCTGTTATTTGGCAGCCAACGCAACGCTAGTTAAATCATTAAGATTTCAGCTATGAACATTTTGTTTAAGGTTCTACTAGCTGGGATTTTTTTATTTAATGTTTCTAACGTTGGAAAATTCTAAATATACAAATGTATTTTGCTCT
Source organism: Drosophila nigromelanica (assembly GCA_004149465.1). Taxonomy (NCBI): domain Eukaryota; kingdom Metazoa; phylum Arthropoda; class Insecta; order Diptera; family Drosophilidae; genus Drosophila; species Drosophila nigromelanica. The sequence goes on from SCDS01000499.1 coordinate 72,305, forward strand.
AGCTTAGAAGCAGTGTTAATGACAATTGGCTAGAAGATAAATTACATCTAAATTAAAAGAAAAAAAATTAAAATGCAATAAATTTAAAAGGTTGGATTAATTTTTAAACCAATACCAGGGTTTATTGATGCGGAAAACCGATCATTTATATTGGGCAGCTATGATGATAACATAATATACTAATAAAAATCACTAGTTATATAGTAAAGTTCCCTTTCAAATACGTCCAATACACGCCACTGTTGCTAGACAAGAATAATTGAATTTCCTAATTCTTACTTAATTCAATCAATCTTATAGCTTAACTTGTCAAAGGACATGTGTCCTTGCAATGCCTGATTAGTCTTGTTGAACTGATTAAGTTGGTGTTAAAAACTTAAAGTGGCTGTCAGTACAATGTAAGCAACTTAAATTTCATAGCCTACTTTGCAGCGCACTCGCCGCACCTCGCCTCGACTTGCTCATAAAACGCCGTTAAGAGCGGGCGCTAATGTGTGTAGTTGAAGTGTGTACTTGCCCACTTAGAGCAACAGCAACCATGAATACCCCTCGCCCCCCACTCACCACATGCTAACCCCTGGTTAACGGTTAACAGTTAACGGCTAAGCCTTGTAAGCTGACGGATATCCTGTATCCTCCATCCCCCGCTCGATAAATTATAGCTCATTGCGGATATACGCATACGGCACGTGTCTGTGCTGTCTAATTGGCAAAGCGAATGAATCTCTGACAGGCAACGAATCAACCCGCTGACCGCCATTGCCTCCCCTTCCCCAACTGGCACTCGCCCTCCCCCTCGCCTCTTTTGGCATCTAATGCCAGAGCATTTTCAATTAGACGCTGCGCGTTTTCGATTTGCGTATTATTTATGGCCCCAGCTCAAACGTGCGCATTATTCATAAGCTGGAAGCCAGCTTAATGGTCATGGCCTTAATGTTGCAAGAACGTGGGGGTGGTTGCTATGTTTCTGCCTCGTGGTGGTTGGCGTGCAACTGGCGCAAGCGGTCGTTCAGCTTTTTGAGTGCATCATAATCTGAAGTCTCTTAGTTAGCGCCACTCAGAGAAAACCAACCCGTTTTATTCTAAGATAATTGACATAGAATTCTGTTCGTTTCCTACTTAAAAATTTAAGTAAATATTAATGATGATATTGAATATTCTAAAAGGGTTATCATATTAAAATATAGAGTTACTTATACATTTACTAGTTACACTTTTATTTTATTTAAACTTAACTTTTATTATATGTTAAATATTAAAAAATTAAAAAAACAATAAATGTTTGGGCTTACTATAAAAGCATTTATTAAATGAATTTTCTGATTTAGAACAAAGTGACTCAAATTAAATGCATATTTCAGTTTTTTATATAGAAATTTAGGATAGTAAAACGTTCCTGAGAACATTCTAAAATTGTGTTCGTCTTTTAAAATTTACTTAAGAAAGTTCAACCTTAAGTAACATTCTTTATGCTAAATTACCAAAAGAGTAGAAAATTGTCGAAATTTTCTTCGAGTGACGCTTATAAACTTGCTTCGCTTCTGTTTGACTGTGACTCGTGCACTCTGTGGTGGCATGCCAGACGAAAACTTCTTGCAACATTCTAGGCGACAGTTGCCAGGGCGCCGATAAGCGCTTGTCTTTGCCAGCAACATCAGGTGCAAATATGTATTCACATCCGCACAGATAAATGATGTTGAAATTGCTAGCAAAGCCGCAAATGTCTGTGTCGCAGGCGACCAGGTCCAATATTTCGCCCGCACATACAGGTTGCCAAGTCGCGCAACGAAGAACCCTTCACCTCTTCAACCCGTCAACCCAACAGCCCATCAACCCTTCAAGCACTTAAGGCAACCGCATAACCAACACGAGTCAAGCATATGAAGCCGCTCCACGTCGTCTCAGAGACGCATCGAGGTAAATGCAGTCTGCGGTGGTTCGTCTTTGTCTTTCGCTGATCTATGGTCGGATGGATGTGCATGGCGTAGGCGGCAGAATTAGTTGGGGGTAGGCCACAGGCTTTGTACTAAACTGTTGCTTGTGAGCTGTGGTAAGTGATTGAGTGGTCAAAGTCGAACAAGTAGCTCGAATGTTTTAAGTTATTCAAGAATTTTTGGTTATCATTAGTTTAAAGAAAAGTTTGAAATTGCAATTGACCCTTAAACTGACAAGAAAAGCGATAAGGTTATGTTGAAAAATGACCGAAAACAATAAAAATAAATAATTCTTATTATAAATAATTAATTCAAATCATACCCATAATATATATTGTATAGAAAAATGTACCTAATAATTTTTCTATCACATTTTTTATTTACATTTTATTAAGCGCACAGCTCTTATCAATTTGATATATTTCATAACTTTAAATATAATTTAACTCCGTTCCATTTCCGCGACAAGCAAGTTTTAGCTGTTACCATAGAAATTAACAGCATAGCAGCTGCGCAGTTCAGAGTGCTGCTCTCTTAAATGTTACCGCGCTGTTAAGTTAACAGTCTAAGATCCATCGAAATCTGCTCATGTGTTTCAATGCCAAAACGTTCCTAAGTAAATAATTTAGTGCACTAGGTGAATGGCTTGCAGGGCTTTTTCACATTTCAACGCATAAAATATGTCTTCGACTGGTGTCGCTTGGAATGGGCCATGCCCCATGTGGCAAGCAGCTCCCCCACCCAATTGCATGTTCTGGCATCATTTTGGCAGTCCAGGTCGCGCCTTTAGGGCTTGTGTGGCCAATCAGTCCCAAAAATAAAATATATTGCCTGGCACTTGATAAAACCTGTTGAAAATGCGTCGAGTGCAACGTTTATTCAGTTTTTGGGAGGCCCATGGACAATATTTTAATTAAAATCTTTCATCTTTCGATCGCTGCAGACAGAAAGTTTTAGTTTAGTTAGAACCCCTACCCCCTCAACGTTGCATTCGTCTGTATCCCTGAAGTAATTTTGTAAGAGCCGACCAAAATATTGGCAGCAAATGCAGACACATAATAAAAGTTTTGCGACAAGCAGAAAACTCAAGTGTAACGAAAACAAAAACAATAATTTTCGAGTTTATTTGAGACCTGCTCCACCTGCTGCCGGCTACCTGTGTCCTGGTGAGAGAACCGCCGCCCACTCGGAGTCAGTCAGTGGGACATCTGCAGTTTTCCATTTGCTGCTCTTATTGCCATAGCTGTTGGAAAACTATTTGCCATCTCGACAATTTCTTGCACGTGCTGAGCATCGCAATGTCAAGTGTTTTTGGTCTGTGAGGCGGGAATCGAGGGGTTTGGACTTTGTGTCAGGTAAAATATTTCAATAAAATACATTTACGCAAAGTAAAGTAGGTAGAAAAGTTTCGATGATTTCATATTTGTCGATTCATTCAAATATAAAATATTTTGCCAATGTCTCCATTTGCCACAATTTCCCCCTTCTACCCATTTTTCAGCACATTTTGCTCCATTTTGCTCATTTAACTTGTGTCCGCTGGCATTTTCCACTTTGCTCAGTTGACTGCACATTTTTGCCAACAGCAATTAATAACAATTAGAAGAGGCGCCGCGAAACCCCAACTAATTTTGGATAATACATATATATATATATATATGTATATATATATGCATATGTCTGGATGGGTTCTGCGAGTATGTGATGTCTGGGTCTGGTTTATTTGTGTGTGTGCCAACTATTTCTCGTACACTGTCGAATAATTTATGCCAAAAGCGTAATTAAATTAATTAGGATTAACTTTGGCGGCGCATGCATTAAACTAGCTTTGATTAGCTTATGTTTCTGCACACACACCCACGCCTTAGACATGCACAAATCCATACATTTATGTCTATCTGCGGATCTATGTGTGTGTGCGTGTATGTGCGTGTGTGACAGCACATGTGGCATGCTGTTTAATCTAAATGTTGGCTTTTGGGTCGCTTCAGTAATCAAAAAGATGGCATAAGTGATGAGCCCGCTTAGCTCGCTGCCAATTTGGCAAAGGTTGCAACGCCTACAAGTGGGAGTGTATAGCTGCTTTTAACGCTTTAACGCTAAACACAATATACGTTACTTTAATGGGATTAATCCCGATATATATTACTTGGTGCATGGGTCGAATCCAATCAATAACTTTATTGGTGGCTATTGTTAAGCGGTCTTCGAGTCAACACGTTAAATAACGTAAAAATTAATTACAAAATATTTATAAAACTAAATTTATATACTAATGGAATTATTTGTTTTAAATAAAAATAATGCAAGTACTTACTTTTCTATAAAGCTTTACTGTTTAGTTTAATTTATACTGTTTGCCAAGTAAAAATGTAAATTTAAATCTTAAATATTTGATTAAGCTTATTTTAATGTTCGTTCAATATAAAGATGCATAAGCAAACAATTTTGAAATTATTGTCTCCTTGCTTACAATATTGGTTTAGGCAATCCAAAAAATTCTCGCATTGTTTCGCAGTGTGCAGTAATTGATTTCGGTTGTATTTTGTTTTATGAAAACAAAACTAATCCGATTAGGTCATAAATTTTGTTTATGTATTTAATGTATAAATTCCGGTAGTCCTATATATATATATGTATATATATATATATATATATATATATATATATATATAAATATATTTATATATATATATATATATATATATATATATTTATATATCTATATATATATATATATTCATATATATTATTATATTTACTTCAATAAAGAGTTATCATCATCTCTTATCAACTGTTGAGTTAATTATAACTTTGAGCTGTTGTTGTTTTTGTGGTTGGGGTTAGTGTTGTGGCGTCAAATGTGGCCAACATCAGAATGTTCTTTGCTTGTCCTGTGGTTACCCAGTTGGTCACTTGGCCAGTTCACCCAGTTAGTTCTTGGCTTCGTCTAATTTATGTTGCGAATAAATGTGTCGCAAATCATTACGCGGGACATTTTTCTAATTTTTTTTCATTTCTCGCAGTGAATGCGAAGAGTGTTGGGCGCTTTATTTAATGGCTTGGAAACGAAGAAAGGAAAAAAAACAAACAAACCAAAAACAAAAAAACAAAAAACAACCGCAAACCAAGACGGAAACAATGCCAACCACAGCAGGAACAACAACCTCAACAACAGCAACAAAAACTGGAGCAGAAATGAGAGCAGCAACTAGAGCAGGTTCAACAATGATGTGGCATTGGGGCTTTAGTTGAACGGACCATCTAAATATAGACACAAATCACAAAAACTCTGAAGACAAAAACCAGAGTAGCTGCTGCTGTTGGTGCTGTTGTTGTTGTGGTGTCTGGGAATGAGCATATTAAATCAAAAAGTGGTGCATAAGGCCCGCTTTATAGCCTTGCATAGAGCAAAAGTTAAGTGGAGCCAATGCGAAAAACACAAGGATTAAAGGCGTCGAGAGCAAGGACGATGTCGAAAACGACATGAACGTTTAACGCCTGCAGGATATTTATGATCATGAATTTTCTTATTGTGCTGCTGGCCCGGGCCAAGGCTATATCCTATGCTCTGGCTCTTGCTGTGGCTTCAACTCCTGCTTCATCCTGGCTCGCGTTGCGTTTCAGGACGTCTCCGTTAGCTGCTCTTGTAAGCGATTTATTAAAATGTGCAGCAACACGAAAACTGAAAGGCGGCCAAAGGACAGCTGTCTGTAGCACGGCGGGACGTGGTGCAAACACCCTCCACCCCTACATCTCTACATACCGACAACCTCTGAAATGTGCGCCTCGCATTTATTTATACACATCGCTGTGCCGCGCCCACCAATCGACAGAAATGAGTTATAAAACTTCAATAATCTCGGCGAAATGTTTATTTATGTTTAGCACGAGAGCCAGCTGAGCACTTGGCCGGAGTAGGCGATTCGCGGGTGCTCTGGGGGCGGGTATTGGGTGTGGGTATGCAAAGGAGCGTGAGCGCGAGCGCGAGCGCCTTGGGGCCCGGCCATTACAATATTTGCATCATATACTGAGCGTGACGTGGGGGCGGCAGTAACGGCAGGTGGGGGCGTTGAGTGGGCGGCGCGAGGAGCACTTACAACGAATCAATAACAAAATAAATCGTTTTACAACCGCAGGACATTGTATTGTGTTACACAAAAGATTGGCAACGCCAAGCGCAGCGCCCCCTCGTAACCCGCCTCGGGAAGTCTCTGGATCCAAAACGAAAGCGAAAGAAGCGAAAAGAGAACAGCAACAGCAAATATAAGAAATACAAGCAACGCAAACAATGCCAGGCACTTGGCACAGTGAAAACAAGCAATGAAAGGATATTATAGTAAAAGTATTTACAACATGGTCTAAAAAAAAGGGACAAAGGCGAGCAACAACTACCAGCAAGGACGAGACGCTGAGGTAAAATATAAAGTGAAAGGAAGTAGAAAGTATAAATCGTTGCAATCAATTTCTGCTATGTGGTACGAATTGATAAACTGCCCAAGCAGAGCATCAGTTGACGGTATTGTTGCTGCTGCTCCTGTTGTTGTTGCTGCTGCTGCTGTTCTTGTTGCATCCGCAGCTGTTGGGTGCTACGTTGTTGCAAGACGATACGCCAGGTAAACGGGTTGGGGTGTGGTCTCGGTTGCCTGATAGCTGCAAGCTCCTATTTGTGTTACCTACAGTGCTCTTAAAGCAATAGCCATTTGGGGGTGATGCTTCTGCTTTGTTAATACCCTGTGCACATTGAAAAGGGCTTATTGGGTTTTTACCATGTGTGGCGGGCGGAAGAATATACAGATGAACTTCTTAATCAGTACAATGAATTAAGTTGAGCCAACCGTCTGTTTGTCTGTCTATTTATCTATCCCTCTGTTTATATAAATATCCTTGCCCTTCCTTCTATAACATATGTAATCTTCTTTTGTTTGTGAGTTTGTATTTGTGAGTTTGTATTTGTTCTTGTTCATGATTAAATTTTCCCCATTTCCTTAAATTCGATAAATATCGTTTTCAGCATGGTTTTCAAGTGCGATTATACACAATAAATTTTTTTAAACTAAAAAATTACTCCGTATACTAGAAAATTTGTTAAAATTTTAGGTTTATTTTCGTTTAAGGTTGATTCTTTAAAATTTTTAGCATTTTATTTAATACATTTCACTGTTCACTTTATTGCAAAATCCTTTTTTTACTTTTCAGCTTTGATATTTGGTTAACGCACGCATTAAATCATCATATTTAACCATTATAAATTTCAAACCAATTGAATAATACACACAAAAATTAGTTAAAAATTAATTGTAGATAGCATGGGGTTGTGAATTGATACTGTGAGCTTCACACGGTACAGGGTAGCTCCATAATGGGTTTTCTCAACTAGAGCACTGCCACTGTGTATATAAGAAGGTGTAGTCAGCTCCAGAAAATTAAGCATGAGCAGGAGCTAAGCTTTGGTTACCGAACGATCTCTGGTCATGCGATACTTTATGGATAGCTGCACATTTAATTTGTATTCTGGCCAAATTGAAATGATTACACGCAAAAGTTCTTTATTTTTTCCAAAGATAGTTAGACAACCATTAATCTTATTATATATTGCAACATTTTGAATTAAATTTTTTTCACTTAAGCATTGCCCACATATTCGAAATTGAAGAAGCCATGCTTCGCGGAAACTGGTTACGGGCTCTTTCTGAGTAAAAAGAAAAACATATGCTTAGGCTGGATCAAACCTCACCTTTGTATACAGATTTTGCTTGTCTTACCTATGGCCTTGTCTCTTATCTTTCAACAAGATACGCTAAAAACGTTAACGTTATTTCATAATTGTTTCCAATTGGATTCCATTTAATGCTATCACTTTGTAAAATTTTACACCTTTTTTAATTAATAAATATAAATAAATATTATACTTTCCTTTTTGCGCTAATAAATGGAGCAGACAGTGTCCTCTTTCTTCAGCATATATCGGTCTCTACAGCATATATGAATGTATTCTTAATCAGCATCAAACGTTGAGTCAATCCAGCCATGTCCATCTAAACGGATATTCGTATAAAACTTTATGTCAATTTATGTTATGTTTTCCTGCAGCACTCGCGCACCGGCTGAACTTTCTTTCAAATTATCGAGTAATTTATTATTTTGCATATATCGCTAAATATCGGTTTTCAAACATTTAATAATTTTTTTAAAAATTGCGATCTTAACATTCCGGGCACGCCCACTAGAATGCCCACCTAACGCCCCGCGTTATGCCCACAGTTTTCCAAATTCCAAATTTGGAAGTTAGATAACCTCCTTTAAAGATCGGTACTAAAATTCCGCCCACGCAATTTTGACATGTGAAGTTCTCGGATCTATAGCTCCTTCATTTCAAAATTCCATAACTTTGTCAAAACTAATCCGATTTTCATTTTTGATGGCATTTTGGTCTTGTTTTGTCATCTAGATTAGTTCTGCATTTTAAATATATGCATTTTTGAAAATAAATTTTTTTTTCATTTTTTTGTGAAAATATCATGTACGCCCCCCACCTTATTAATTTTCAAAACATTTTTTTTCAAAATTTAGAATTGCGAATTTTTGTTTTTAATCGATTGCGTTAGTCATAATTCGATTAAAAATCAACATTAAACCCGATTCTGAGGGGGTAAAATTTTTTGTCAAAAAACATGCCAAAATTGGCAAAAATTTTGACAAGTAAAGCTCTCGGATCCATATTTCAAACTTCCATAAATTTGTCAAAACTGAAACCTTTTTCATGTTTTATGGCATTTTGATTATGATTTTTCATTTAGATCGACTTAACATTTAAAATATATGAATTTTTGAAAATACAATTTTTTAGCAAACCCGAAAAAAAAGTTTTTTTCAAAATTTAGAATTGCGAATTTCTCTTTTTAATGGATTGTACTTGTCATAATTAATTAGAGATCAATTCTGCATTGTACAAATACTGCCTAGCTGTATGTTTTATTACACTGTGAACGAGTATTGCGCTGTCGGTTACACCCGACTGCAACGGTTTTACTTGTTAAATATTTATTTATGCGCCCGTTTTTGAAGAATGAATTTAGCACACTGTTCTCCTTGACTATAGAAAATGCACATTATGTATATGATAATCGCCGTAAAATTTTCGGAATAACTGTACAGCATCGCCCTTACGACAGCCATTTTCACAGTTGCAGCCAAACATGTTGCATGATCCGTGACCACAGTAGTTGCCAACAAGCACAGTTCCATCGTCGCAAATGGATGTTCTACATACGTCTTTCTCCACCAAAGTTGCATCGTAGACTCTGCAGTCATCTTGTTTGTCGACCAATTGAAAAGCGATCTTTTTCGAGCGGCAGCAATCGCCTTCAACAGGCGTAATCAGCAGTTGCAAGAAAACGCCTAGCAGCTGCAGTAGATTAAACCAGTTAGCTCTTGTTGTGCCAGACCACATGCTGCTTTCAGTAATAAAACAATACCAGATAAACAGATCGAATTATATAGATAGACTATGAGTTTGATAAAAACTAATGTTTTGACAGTAAGTGCAGTGCGTCTTTTAAAAGAAAACTTAAACGATGAATTCAAATACAAATTGACGAAAAACTACGTATACATTTTCTATCCAGTACATATTAATTAATATGGTTTTATGTTGTCAACGAAAAAGTGTATTTTTATTTGTTTTTGTTTTTTTTTTTATATTGCACAATTTTGTGGAATTTTATAAACTTTATTTCCACTTGGCTTATTGTATTTACATAGTACACAACATTGTTCCAAAATGTGGCATTGATAAAGTGCATTCGGCCATAAAGGGAGTATCGAATATTTATCTCAAATTAAAATTGGAGTATGAGAGGAGAGGGGCACTTAATTTTGGTGACTTGATAACTGATTTAAATTTTACTTTTTGGCTCAGACTTACTTTGCGAATGTTTTCTGTATTTTTCGAAGCAATAAATAAGGATATGAAAATAAATTCTTATATACATAAAGTAAGTAAGTTAGCTCATTTTTTCATCATTTCAATTTCTTCTATGCAAGTACAGCTATACTTATCAACAAAAATTGAAAATTGAAAATAAATAATAAATAAATAAAATAACTAAATAAATATTTTATAAAAATATAATATATTTCAGTTATCGGAAATTATGCTAACGGCAAATAAATGAACAATTAACCGTCTTCGAAGAAACTACTAAAACTGGTTAAGACGTGCGGGTATAATCAAACACATTATGGCAAAAATTATGTATACGCCGCATTGGTTTCTGCCTGCACTAAAACTGAAATTTATATGTCAGATGCAAGAGAGTGTAGGACAGAGAAGGAGAGACAGTGACTGTGTGAGTGAACGGCATGCTGTACCAGCATTGGGCAAGTAAATATTTTATAATTTAATCAACATAAAAGCAACAAAGGCAATGACAATGGAGCTGTACGAGTGCCGCGACGCCTCTGTGGTTAACGGGGCTCACAATAAAAATGGCAATGGCAATGGCAACGGCAATGCCAAAAACGAATGTCAAATACGTTGCGCGATAATGTTTAATGATAAGCAGGCAGGCAAGTCGAGGCCAACGTTGAAATACAGTCGGCAATAGTCGAAGATGTTTATCGTGCGAGTCAGCGACAATAAAAGTGAAGACAGCCGCCATGTGGTAGGGAGCATTGTAGCCAGTGCTGTTTTTTCTTTCTTCATTTGGGGCGTGGTTGCCACTGACAAATGGACCGTGTCTGACAGGCGACGGGGCCGCCGTTGTCATCTAAACAATGGACAAGTTTATATTTGCATTTATTTCTATTAGGCCCACATTTGTCAAAAGCTGTTTATGTGCTCGCCAAGATGAGATCTTGATCTCTTTTAGCCAGACTGCTGCCTCCGCTCATGACTTTAACGTTGGCCCAAAAGTCAGAAAGTAGGCTACGCTTTAAGTAACTTTCTGCTTCTGTTTTGTAGACGCCATTGCAATAAAATATTTATTCGGTATTGTCCTGCACTTTTATTTGACATCATAAACAAAAGCCACGAAAGTGTAAACACAACTTGGCTTAACATGCGTTGGCATTGGCAGGAGTCAAAACAGGCAACGTTGTTTGCAGTCGTTTCGTTCCTTTGTTGTTGTTGTTGTTGTTGTTGTCGATGCCGTGTTGTTGACTTATTTAAGCCATAAAGTGCTCTCTGGCACACACACGCACACTCGAATATTGACACGAGCACGTGTGGGTGTGCCAAATTTAACACCCGCTGTACGCACGTTCACAGACGGAGACGGAGACAATAGCAACGGCAAAAAGCAAACAACTCCAACAGCAACCGCTAACAAAATACTATAAAAATTGCCATGTCGTTTAACGACTATTAAATACACTTATATGTATTTATATGACCAGTCATTATCGCATTTGTTTTTCTTATAAAAGCCTTAAGCGTATGCATAAATATTTTTTTATTTTATCTTAATTTATTAAGGTTGGATTTGTTGTTTAAGGCACTTTGTTTTAGAATAGGTTTTGAAGTCTTTTAGAACGGTTCAGCGGTGATTCAGAATTGCTTTCCTAAACCAGGGTGGCTTTTAAAAGCACATTGGTTCAAATTAGTTTGAAAGTCGTTAATGATTCAAAAACAACTGAAAATCAGTCAAAAAAAAAAAAGATTTACAACTGATACTATATTCTCTCTTGATAATTACAAGTTTTGATAGAAAAACAGTATTTTAATGAATTCTAGTTAAGTTATATAAGGTGATATTATTCTTAAGCGTTACAAGACTTTCGAAAAAGTGGTTTACCCGTTTGCTTTGGCATTAAAAAAAATGGCCGGTAGCTGTTCAAAATCGCATACATTTTTGGCTATACACACTCATGTGTGGATGCCTGAGTATATGTGTGATTGGGTTGTGCTACTAGTTCTTGGCATTGCTTTTGACGTGTTTTGGATTTTATACTCTTGTTGGTTTTCCTATTGCTTTTCCATCCACTTTATTTGTTTTCATTGTGTTGGGTTGTTTTTGTGCATTGCCAATAGAATCGTTGACCCCGTTGCCTATTTTTAGGGGCTAGCAGCTAACAGTGAAAATCTTGCAGTCGTGGGCGCCACAAGTGGTCGCAATTTCCCTTGCATTTAAAATAATGTTGAATTTGTTAATGGATTTATCGAATACATATTGGTTTTGTGTAATTGTTGACCAGCTTTCGGTGGCAGTTCATTTTGCGTGGCTCAGGCATATATTCACAACAATTTGTATTTATGTCGTTCTTATGCATTTTATAGCGTTGCTTAAATAATTTCCCTCGCCCATCTTGCCACCTCCAGCACATGCCACGCACAACTGCCGCAGGCTTAGCCCCTCAGACTCTGCCGCATGCTCCCCAGTCGCAATTTTTGTTTACGTTTAACGCTGCTGCTGGCGGTGGCGCCCCTTGGACGGGCCACCTTCGCCGCTTACGTGCCACGCATATAAATTATTGTATCTCGGGCGTATTAAAAATGTACGAGTGCTCATCTTGTTATCCTGTTGTGTAAGCGGATTATGTCGGGCATAAATGTCATGCGTTGTGCGGCTGTTGAAACCACGGCGTAGCCCACGGCCCTGTCTATCTCCTCTGCCCAACGACCTTGCTCCCATACCGTGACTAAATGTCTTTTACGCTCTCTTTACTTTCACTCTCTACTTATGCGCTATGCTGAGGGCTTTATTGTTTTCTGAGAAAGCGCGAAAACCTATAAATATTCTTCTTGGATTGATAGATTAAGTTAAGAAAGTTAGAAATACTTATTTTAAAACTAATTTAAAACAGACAGAGCTGCGTATTTTGGGTTTTACATTTAAGATGAGATCTTATAAGGCTACGATCATAAAGATAAGATAATATAAATATTATTTAAATGGTTCTTTTGAAACGCGAAAATTAACAATTTATACTGCCGCAGTTTTATACACAATAAACTCGATTGATATGATATTAATATATGTCTTTTATGAAAATTGAATTTAAAAATTAAGAACGTTAGAAAGAAAATTAACTTAAACGAATTTGAATATTTTATTCTATTTATTACCTAAAAATAATATATAATGTTTAAATATTTTGAAAGAGTATTTAAAATTTATCATACACCGTACAGTGAACGCAGTCGTATATTTCTTCGCTCTTGTGTGTCGCAGCGATTTGTTCGGTGCTATTTTTCTGTCATTTCGTATTACGCAATACGCAGTGCCATCCACGTGCCGCCCCTTCTCCCACCCACAGGACAATATTTTGATTTTCCTTTTATTGAAATTTAAACCGTCGCTCGCCGACGACAATCGATGTTCGCCAATGGCACACAATTTGCACATAACTTGCGCTTTAAACTGTTAACCGATCAGAAGTGTGGAAAAAGGAGAGGGCGGGTGTTGGATCACAAACAGCAGCAGCAACTGCAGCATTCGTTAATGGGAGTTTCCGATATCATTTCAGCATTTCGGTCGCATTTCCTGCGAGTGTATGCAAATATTACGAGTGCGTTTTTGCCGCGCGAATGTTTGCATTAGCCCAAATTTTATTGGTTGCAAAATTGCAAACGCAGCAGCATTGTAGCAACTGTTTCTGGCCGCTTATCGTATTCCAATGTGGCAACCATTTGTAGCATGCACCATGCGAGATGAAAGTAATGCAATCACCAATGATATGTTAAGCCAAGTATCTATATAGATATTTATACATATATATATATGTATATATATGGCAGAGCACGCTGCTTTGATTAGCTATATGTGAAATGCAATTGCATTTTGAAATTTTCAAGTTTTTTTTATACTCTGAGAGGGGAAGTAAATTAATAGACAAACATAAACAAATGCAAATTTATACAGTTTCATAGGTAGCCTATCCAGTTGATTTATTGCTAATAATCAGAAAAAGAAGGTAAACTAATTAAACTAATTAATATAAATATATATATTTATTTACCATAGATATATCTATACACAATACTCACAATTATTTTTGACACTTTAATTGTGATTTCCAGAGATTACAGAGTATATTATATTCTAGCACACACAAATTCCTTGACTACTCAACGCCTCAGGGCACAAAGATTCAATTATCACCATTGACAACAACAATAACAACAACGATAAATTAATATAATTGGCATGATATACTTAAATATTACAAAATTTTATATAATTGGCAATATTTTCTATATTCTGCGAACTACAAGAATTTTGTCTAATTGGATTTGGGTTGCTGGGTTTTGTGGGGTGGTGCGGCTGGTGTGGGAGTTGCCTCACCAAATGTCGTTCATGTTGCACTTATGATAAACTACTTGAATTTTGCGGCTGGCAAAAAGCGCAATAAGTGTGTCGAAAATGTGGCAAATGCGATAATCTGGCCAGTCGGTTCGTCGATCTGCCAGTTGGCCAAGCAATCTGTCAGTTGGCAGCACTATGGCCTATGCTAATGGAGACTCTGGCCTGGTATGTGCTTACAGATATGACCAAACATAAAGCCTTAACAGCCATGCATACACACACAAACACGCGCATATAAACATACACTTAGACAAAATGCTTTGCTTGAATTCATACAATTTTTTGCGTGAAATTTCAAGGTTTCTAATATGCTTTCAATCAGAACAACCTATTTTGATATATTTTGTTTATGTTGCAGAAATTAAAAAAAAATAAATACTTATTACAAATAATCTTATAATTAAATTAAAACGAATTCGGTGTAAGTACAACATTTTTAAACTCGTTCACGAAGTGAAACTAGTATATTGGGTTTGTGCAATGTCCGTTAGGCAGTCTCCCACAAATTTTTAACCTAGAGTCACCAAATTTTAAATATATATTACTGGGAAGCTCCCCCAGACGTCACAAAAAAATTTCCCGGCCACAAACCCTCCCTCCCCTTCCGACTGCAGTGTTATTACTTGTTTCAATGGAGTATTTTATTTGAGCCTATATTTTGTTTAACGAACAAATTATTTTAAAAAGTTATTTAAATAAAATTTTCGTGTTTCGAAAAATGTTGATTATTTTCGGTTTTTCTTAAAGTGTACTCTCACATACACACACACACACACGCACACACACACACAAACACAAACACATAATGAAACTCTGATCCACTTGGTCTTGGTATTGTTTTGTATATGTGTTTGAAGCGCCATTGAAATTTACGCTTTTGTCTATGCCTTCTTTCACTCTTTCTCTCTCTGTCTTTCTTCTCCATGACATACAAATTATTTGCAGCTTATCAGCGCGTTGCTGTTGTCCACTTTTATGGGCATTTGTTTTTGTTTTCGTTGCTTTTGGTTACTTAGCTTGGGTCCAGCAGTCAAGATTCGGAGTGGGAGGTTCGAGTCTCGGGGGCTCGAAGAACTCATCTGCTTGGAGACTGTTCGCAGTGACAGTGATGCGTGTGTGTGGCTATTTTGTGTGTGTGTGTATGTGTGTGGGTGACCACAATCTGTATTATCGCAGCCAAAAGAGAAGGACATCACTTGAAAATTGCCTAAGCAGTTTGCGTCCAACCATTTTTTCAATGTGAAGTGCGCGATTCTTGTTTTGTTTTTACGATGGCTTCAAATGGCAGGGCATAGATTTTGTGTTTGTTTTCTTTTTTGCCAAATAAAATGTGAAAAGCATGGGCATGGGCCACATACATATACATATATAGGACATATATGTATATTCTGCATTGCTTTTTGCCAGCTTGTCTCTTGCAAAACTTTTGCGACTAACAACCAAACTCACTTGGCCAACATACTATTCAAAAAGCTATCAACCGTTAACCGCAAACATGTTGACCAGATTTCAAATAGCTCTCGTTAAAGTACACATGATATACATGATATGTCTAATAGCTGAACAGATAAAGCGAATTGTGATGACCGCAGTGGTCAATCTTCTAACTAACTCTTAGGCAAGGCAGTAATTCAAAAACTGTCAGCTCTCTCCCTGTTAAGACCGCTTCGATAAAGCTGTACTCTATTTCGTATTTAACAAGCTCCTGAATGACAACTTTTAGACTTTGGGTAGAATAAATTCGAAATGGAATAAGATATATTTATGAATTGTTTGCCAATGGAAAAATGTAATGTTATGCCGTACTACTCTTTATCGACTCCATAGAATATACGGACATTACTTCGAATTTGAATTTTTAATCTGTAAATTCAGAAGAACTATTGATATACAGCTCGTATCTTATAGATGCAGAAGATAGCTCTTCTCTCTTTGTTCTTAAACTGAAATACGATATTAAGCATAATTAGTGAGCAACAGTCGATAAAATATTAGCAGCAACAACTGTGATTTGTGGCGCCACGCGCAACTATAATTATGCATTGTATAAAGTGAGCGGCCAGTTAAGCAGTTGATTTTGCGGTTGCGGTGTCACTGATTGAATCCATATTCCAGTCAGACACAACCAAACCCAACCCAGGCAGACCCAACCCAACCAAACTCGATCCGATTGGAACCGGCATCCATTAATAAATTGTGAGCCGATGGGCTCAGTGTCCTTGCGGATATATTGAAACAATCAAGCAGGAGTCTTCGTCGTTGATTTACGCCAGATGACTGCTGAGCTGTCATTAAATGTGACCGCAGATCGAGTCATTGGGCATTGTTCGGGCTGTAATTAAGCGCCGGCTATTTAAACAACGTTATGAGTATAGTATAAAAAAAAATCACAGAAAAAATGCATATAAAAAAAATAAAAAAATAATAAAAAAAAAGCGCCTCAAGGCATTTCATTTGAATTGCCGCCCAAATGAAATTAAATTAAAAACGTTAACTGACAATGCAAATATCTGAAAAGCATTTCATTATGTGGCATTTAAAGTTCTTAACTTTTTAATAAGCTACTCACCGGTGTGAGTGTATGCGTGTGTGAGAGTATTTATATGCATAATGTGTTTTAATTTCATGCTGCAGCTACACACTCACACACACGCATAAATAAGTTGGAGTAAAAAAGTTTAATGCCCGCGCATTCATAAAAATATATACCTACTTATGCAATTAAAATATAAAAAATCCATTACCGCATTGTCACAGCAGCAGGCTGGTAATTAAAAAATAAAAATTTATTAATAACGTTCTTTTTAAATAGTTAAGTCTGAAATGTGGAGTGTCCACTTTATATGTTGAAGAACTAACTTTGTAATTTAGCTTAACTGCCGATAACGCAACTGTAGAATTGATTTCAGTTTTTGTGTTTTCGCTTTTTTTATATTTGAGGCGATTGGGAGGTGTTATCCAAAATCAGAAATATCAAATCAAAATCACGTTTGCTTTGAACGAGCATAACACACTAAATTTGTTGTCCGTAGATTTGATAGCCTCCAAAGTCTGGTAAGAAAACCAAGTCTTGAAATTGATTTCTGTAGATAATAATGAAACGGAGCAACATATCGAAAAAATTGTACAAACTTTTTCTGCGTATGGATTAAGACATCGTTGCGTTCGTAACGACGGAGAGTGCTAAATCAAGAATATATATACTTATAGGGTTCGGAGCTGCTTCCTTCTACATTTGCGCAAGACCATTATATCCTTTTTACAATTTTCAATGGATTCAGGGTATAAAAAATGTTATGTACTCCTTTATGCGGTGGGTAGCATAAAATATATATTATCGTTTGTAAATCTTTGAACGTGTCTAAAGCAAAAAGTCCAAAATTAGCTAGTAAGAATGTTATAAAACTGGATAGAATTGTGTTAAATTTTACAAAACTTACTTCACTTTCAAATTTGCTGATAGCAAGTGTCATTATAACTTGTTTGTTTCTTGTTCTCTAAAGTTCTTTTACAATATTAAATATTAATTTTTGCTAGTGGGTAAAGCTCTAAAACTGCCTTTTAATGGCTGCAACGTGCGCTGCAACAAAATGCGGCGATTAAACACAGAACGTAAGACACGTGTCCAGAGTCCCATAAAATTATGAAGAGCACACACATAATTAGACTAGCTCATGCTAGGCCACAAGCCGCACTTAACTGACAGCCTGTGGTTTTGATTTTTAATTTATGTTAATTAACTGCAGACTTGGCAAATAATTGAAAACATTTTGTTGGCCGTTGTCAGGACAACGATGCGGCGAAGACGTTCTGGCGGCTTACGACTAAGTGCAAAGGACTTCTTTTGTCATAAGCGTCCTGAAAACCTATTTTGTTTCTTTGTTTGCTTTGTCTCGCACAAACTCACACACCCAAACACAAACCGCCGGCTAAGTAAACATTCCAAGAATGCGCAAAAGGCGTGTTTTCAAAGCTGCCTGCGACTGTCGCATAGATAAGCAGCATAAATAGGTAGTAAGAGTGAGAGAGGTATTTACGCATCCCTTATATGTACATACACGCGCATTTAATTAGGTTCGCCTAAAAGAGAACTACTACTTGAATTTATTATGTTTGAATACAAAAGTGTTCGCATTTTAAATTTATTGATTACAGCAAACGATGAGTCTATCGTCGCTGTAAGCACAAATTTCCAGTTAATTAGTAATGAGAAAAAATAGATATAGTATATACTGTTAAATATTCTGTAACTTCAGACTTCAACGCACCTAAACAATTTTAAATTTCTATTTTTTTTGGCAGGGCATAGAGCTGGCGTAAAACGTTCAATACAAATTGTTCGTCCACTGGCCGTTTAAATTTTCGTTTTTATTTAATTTTGCTATTTCTTTTTCCTAAAGTTTTCGTTATTAAACATTTATATGTACAATGTGGTAATCATTTGACAATGTGTAAGTGTGAACAGAAAAAAATTTGCACAGAAATATTAACGATGTAATCCGTGATAGTGACGAACGAAAAAAAAGTCAAAATGCAAATAATAAAACGAATATGACCAACAAGTGTCAATCGCTGTTGCCGGCTTCGTCCATTGTCAACGCATTTTTTGTGCCGCCGTCTTTTCATTTATTAAAAATTGTTTTCTCTCCATTGAACAACAAAGAACTGCGTATTGGGTTTTACAAACTCTCAGTCTATCCATGATATTTAACAATAAAGTGTGAGTTGTTATTGAAATGTCACAGCCAGAGTCACAGCAGGCGCCCGTAAGTAAATTTAAAATTGTTTTATCTCTCACTTTTTCGTTTTTGAAAACATACATTTTTGGGCCGGGTTACGGGTGCCTTCATTCTTGAAAGCCTCTACAATGTGAAAACTATTGATTAATAATTGTTTTGCCCTCACACAGAGAATAAATGATAGGAATTGTTGATCAGATGGAACAGTTCAGTGTTGCAAGATTTTCAATATTTTTTCGAGAAAAGAGAAACATACTCCAATAGTGCCAAATTATATTGCGACAGTTTTTCCATTTCTACGTTAATAAGTTTCATTTTTGCATTTAGTTTAATGAATGAATTAATTGTAACCAAATATTTTTGTTTTAAAATCTGGCAGCCCTTACATGTTAAAATTGTAATTTTTGGCAGAAAAAAAACTTTCTTCTGTTGCTTGATTTAAATTAAAACCAATTTTAATGAATTTTTCAAAACTAAAATGAAACAAAAGTCACATAGTAATCTCTACGAAACTGTCAAAATGTTCTATACAGCTGGTCTATGGCAAAGTCAACAGCAGCAGCAGGCTGTTGATGCCACAAGAGCAAAGAGAGGAAGAGTGCTTCGTGCAACAAGCGACAAAACCATGACAACAACAATGGTAATAAAACAATATTGCCCCTTCTAGCGACATGTGCCTCTGCGCGTGTGTGTTTGTGTGTGTGTGTCATGTATTTTAGATAAATAGCAAGCACATTCCCCCATTTCCTCTCTACAGACACCTGGCTTTCCAGTGTGTTTGCCATTTGTCCTCTGAGAATTTTGAGTAAAGTTTTATGATTGCATTGTCTTTGTTAAGAGCAGAACTAAAATTATATAAACTATATGCCAAGAAATTTTTGCAGATGAATTCTTAACTAAATTGCCATTTTTATAATGTTGAAAGAGTAGGCAATTGAGAGAAACTTACGTTAAGTAATTTTGAGTTATTAAAAGCAAGTGCAAGTGCACAGTACTTCAGATTTAATTTATTTTATTAACAAGTTGCCTAGTTGCCCCAACTCGCTGCCAGCCCATGCTGTGCATTCTTCAGTATTGGGCAATGTAAACTTTTGACCAAAATGCAAGTAAATGAAAATGAAACTGAATCCTTTTGAATTATTGTTGCTGGCAAAGTTTTCAGCAGCTGTTGTTGTTGGGTTTTTAATTTAATTAATATTTGTTGTTGTCGCTGCGTCTCAAGATTTGTGCTCCCAAAAAGCAGGCAATAAAATATTTAGACTCGCCTTAAAGCAAACAGTATGTGCAAATTTTTTTATAACTTTTATTTTGTGACACCGAAATGAATTTGTAGCAATTCATTAAAATTCAAGCAGCCAAGCAGCATAAATTGCTCATATAAGCCAACAACTAGAACAACAACAATAAGGACTTCGAAGCAGCATATATCTTTTCTTTATACCCTTTCAACCCAGCTAGCGAGAACTGGGTTATAAATAAGCGCAAACACAACTACAACTACAGCATAGCATTTTCAAGGACATTTTCAACAAGCTGAACTCGACTAGTCCTTGGCCAGCTGGCCATTGCCGCTTTTGGTACTTTCGTTATTTATTTATTTTTTTTGTTTTCCTTTTTGCTTTTATTTTTTTGTTTTTCACATTTCATTTATTTTTTTTTATTTTGTTTTTGTTTTTGTTTCTTGTTCTCTCGCCTGCGAAAATTTATACGACTTGCTAAAATTGCACATAAATTAAATTTATGTTTTATGAGCGTTGTCTTCTGTTGTTTTGCTCTATTCGTGTCTTGTGTTGCGTTTCGTTAGGTTTAGTTTTCGTTTTCGCTTGTATTTTGTTTACGTTTTATTTTGTTTGGCCTGCGCCTATGCCTCATAAGGGGCACTCATAGTGACTTCTATTTGGTTCCGTATTAGAGATGGACGTCTGACAAATTGCAATATCGTACGATATACCATCTATAAGGGATCTAAGTTGTAATTTAAACAACAATTAAAAAAACTATTTTTGTAATAATTTAAGATTTTAAGCTCTAAAGACTAGTTCTTTAGTTTTCTGTGCACTTTTAAATGGTGAATTTATTTATTATAAAATACAGTTTTAGCTCCGCAAATAGTGTGATAAAAATGTATGAAATTAGCAAAATATCAGAGAAATATAAATATTGTTAATTTTAGCATTTATTAGATGTTTTCATTTATAATTTTGGTCTGCATATTGAGCATTTGTATTATACATACATTTCTACATGTTTCTTCGTGTCACGCTGAAATAGCACAATACGTGCATGATTCCGCTCGAATCTTTGTCAACTTTTTGCAACACTTACGTGCTGGACAAAATCACATTTATTTAATACACGCAGTTAATTTTCAACACTTGGAAACTAAACAGACGCACATTTAGTGTCATTTCGATAGGCAGCAAACAGCTTCCCCCCGAAGCTGGCTACTGCTTCTTCTTCCTCAGCACATTCATCCTCCTCTTATACATTTAAGGGCAGAAGGCCCACATGACATTAATAATTCACTTTACGCAGTCAATTTGGCCAAATCGCTTGGCTATTCCGGCTGCCTTTCTCAGTTTTTGTATTTTATTTTATTTTTTTGAGATCTTTTTTATTTGGTCCGTGCTGTTCATTATTTTTAAACGTCGCTGACAGTTGTAAATCTGTCAGGCTTATTAACCGTTAAATGTCACTTAACTGTCATGCGCTTGGTCAACAACAAAAACCACAAACAGCAACAACAATTGCTTGGGGTAACAGCGAATGAAGTCCAAAAAATATGCGCATAATACAGAAAAATAAAATTGTATAAAATTCGCTGATGTCTGCGACAATAATAATAATAATAATAATACCCGTAATAAAGCATCCATTTCAACAATTGTAATTATTTTTCGCGTCTTTATTACATTTAAATGCCAATTTATTGCCTTCGATTAAATTACGAGCGTGCATTCGTAATGAATCGCCATTTCCGGAATGGTACTTGGGTGCTTGGGCCTCGCAATAAATTTGTATACCCTGTATGAAGTTAAAGTTGTCTAAAATGATTTATTAATATTTATAATTTAATATAATTAACTAATTTGTGAAAAACTGTGTGCAGATTATGATATGCAATTGACTTAGCAAGTCTTTTGTATTTGGAAACATTTTACGGCGGCTGAGAATTTATATGCTAGTTATATAAGTTAAAAAACCAGATGTTTTTAGGGGTAAGATTGTCAATGATAGAATATTTTTACAAACATTAAGCAGTTACGGGATATATTAAAATAAATCAGAAATGCCACCGTTTTTAGGCTAGATTCAACAAATTTTGAATAGATTTTACTGGGAAGCTCCTTCATTCGTCACAAAAAAATTTTCCGGCCACGCCCACTTCCGCCTCCGCTAATCGCGAAAATGCACATTTCTCTCTGTTTTAAAGATAAAGTCTCAAAATTTGGTAGAAAGTGTTAGTCACATTCACATCCACCCACCGCACCGACACAAATTACAAAATACCGAAATTTTCTTAAATATCAATAATAATTAAGATCCTGAACGAGTGTAACGATGTCGGTATTGCCGGACTGTAGCGTTTTTACTTGTTTATAACTGTCACTTTGGTCACACACAAACCGGGGTGCACACATATTAACTTACGGTTTGCTTTTACAGCCAATTGGCCAGCATCGAGTTGAGCCAATCAATAAGCCAGGCAAAATACGGCTAAGCTCCACTTGCACAGGTTACGCATTGGCCAAGCTCTGATAAATAGGCAAAACCAAACAGCAAATTTGAAATGCACTGCAAGAGAGACAGAGGGTGAGAGAGGGTAGGCAAATACAAATACATTTTCATAAATCTGGCAGCACTTTAATAATTTCCGTTTATCTCTTGTACTTGCAACGGCTGTGGCACAATGCCTGCCTCGTCGTTGCCGTTGCCGTCTCCATTTGTTGTTTTTATGGCTGCTTACTTCAATGGCCTCTCCACTTGCTGCTGCTGCTGCTGTTGCTTGGCATTTTATAAATCGTTTGACATAGTAGCAACAACAACAGTAGCAACAACAATGGCAAGTGAAAGTCCAAAACTAAACAATGCAGGCTGGCAGCGACTGTAGCTGTGGCATGTGGCAGGTTGGTCGGGGCAGAGTGTGGGCCTGGTCCTTGTTGTTGCAAAAAAGTATCTACGAATATGAAACATGGCAATAAATATTGTGCAGGCATTAAACGTTTGGATTATTTCACTTGCAACAACAATAACAACAACAGACTGGCGGGCGGACAGACACTGATGTGTTGGTGGGCGCATGGGCGTGGCCATTGCCGCCATTGAACATCTTCTAACTGCCTTAGTTAGCACTTGGCTTAGCTCTGTATTTGTCTTGTTTATGCGTACATGTGCGGTTGTGTGTTCTTGTTGCTACACTTGGCGAAAAATAAAAGAAATAATTAAAAAATTAATAAACAAAATATTTGGGTTTGCCTAATCTCCGTCTTGCTGTTCGTCCGTCCGCCCATCTATGAACGGAATTTTTTCGTCGCTATAAGAGCTTGAGAAATTTTGAAATATTTCGGTCTTGTTACTACAAGATAGATAGAATTTATAGATTTTGGAACAAGTTCCTTATATATATTTATAATTAATTTATAATACAAATTGTTGGTTTATTTTTCGCTGAGTGTACTTATTCGTGGTATGCGTGTTTGTGTGTGTTTCTATGCTGGCAGCAGCAGCTTTTTTCCGGTGCTGCCTTTAGCTTTCGCTTTACTCTTTAGTAAAGCATTTCCACATTTCCACACCATTAAATTGACAATGCAATAAAATGCCAAGTCCTTTGGCCAGCTGCTGCTGCTGCTGTTGCTCCTTCTTCTTCTTTAGCTGCATATTACAAGCCGGCGGCATTAATAAAACGATTCAAAGCATACATTCTTTAGCCTTGGCCACAACATAACTTGCCGTATACAACAAATGAAGTAACTAGTTTTCAGAGCCTTTCGTCCTTTATCCGTTATCATTTTGTGCTCACATGCACACATGGCGTATGGGCAATATTTCAAAAAGCCTGCCCCAAAACTCGTCTGAGGCCCAGTGGCCAGTCAAAGATCTCTTAATTTTAAAGCCGTTCAATCAGTACAAAATACTTCAGCATTCGAGACAAGCAAATCGTTTAGGGCGCCTTGCTTCCGTTTGTGGAAAGCGGCAACGGAAGGAAACGCTGCCACACACACACACGCACACATACACATAAACTGCCTTTGTGTGTGTGTAATCGCAGCTGACTGCCCATTCAGGCAAATGCAATATGTCAGTCTATACAACTGGCAGGCCAAGATAGCACTGCAACCTTTCAAGCTTCTAGCCAGGCGATCAACGTGGCCAACACTTTCGACGCTCCGGTCAACAGCAGCACACACAAAGGACTGTATAGGATGCATGTGTGTGCTGAAGGTGTTGAAAGCAATTGGCGTTAGAAAAATTCAGACACACACATACACAAAGGCAGATGCCAGACAGAACGCATCGAGACGTTACGTGGCAGCAAACGTGCCTAAAAATGTGGAAATTTTCTAGACTGCAAAGCGTGAAAAGGCAGTTGAAAAGCAACAACATCAGCAACAAAAAGTAGCAGCCGTAGCAGGCTTTTAAATGTTGCTGCCACTCGAAGGCGTGGCAGACTTAAAAGGTTTGTGGCCATAGACTGGCGAAAAGGTAATTTCTCTCTCTTTGAAGCCAAAATGAATTGCTGGAGCCACATAAAGTTGCAGCTGGGAGTGTGTTCGGCTGTGTGTGTATATAAGTGTGTGTGTGTGTGTGGCATAATAATTTTGCATATGCAATTTGTGCGCTCGATAAGCCAAAATATGCAAAGTAGCAAAGACTGCAATTCCCAGCGGGTGTCGAAGTGTTCAAGGGGCTGCCTCCTTTTCAGATTTCTGCTCTTCAGGTGCGCCATTGACAGTTCCTGCGACTTTCAATCGACTGCAAATTTTGTGAAACGATTTTAAATGACTTATCGTGGTGCTTTTGAATAGCTGATTTAAATAAACCTTTAAGAATTTATAATAAAGTTTGTTTTTTGTTCACCTCTTGAAGCTCTTTTCCTCTGATTTTATGAGTATAAGATTTCATTATTACCAAATCCGGGTACAAAAAATTAAGTATCTGAGTTTAATAAAAAGTATCTTACCAAAACTCTATCATTTATAGCTTAGACTCACGAGAGTTTAAATACATATGTTTATATAAGGTGCTTTTATTAAAAATTATTTATTTTTTATTATTTCTGTTGGCAAAAAATATTAATTTTATGAAAGAACTTTTTAAATATTTAAATATGTTTATAGTAGCATATTTGGCAAAATAAATGTAGTTAGATACAGTATTTTATTTTCTTGCTTCCAGTTTTCATTTTCGTGTTAAATTTCCAAGACTTAAATAAAACTGGCTGCCACTGTCTATTGGGCGATTTAAAGGTAATTTTCAAGAACTGCTCCCCATACAAAAATTAGCAGTTTTCATAATCGAAATGCGTAACGAGCCACATATTTTGGATTGTTTTTGTTTTTTTCTGTTTCGTTGAATGCCCACAGGCATCGTTGTCAAAAATAGCAACAGAAGTCAACTGCCAAAAAACAAGAAGAATAAGCTGAAGATGAGAAAGCAGATGAGAAGCAAAAGAAGAATAACGAGGAGAAGGATGAAGATGAGGGGAAGGTGGAGGCGGCAGAACTACGAGTAAATTACAAATTAAATCATAAAACGCAAGTGACAGCGCATAGGGCAGAGATTTAGATTTATTACGTGACTGGAAACATTAAACGCTTTTGCCATTAACACACGCGCGCAACGGGCAGGAGGCGCAGGATATAACACAAGGAGGAGATGGGAGGAAAGTTGGCGCCACGAGAGGTATGTATATATGTATGTGAATCGAATATTCTGGCATTTCTTAGCTGACTTTTGTCTTTATCGTTTATGTGTATTTCGATTAAATTATTAAAACATTTAATTGCCATAGAAAATGTTTTGTATTTGTATCTTTGAGGTTGTATCTTTGTTTCTATTTATGTGGTACTCGCATGAGTGCACTTAAACAGACGGTCGTTTAATATACCATATATCCATTGAAAAGTGTTGAAATGGGTATAATCGATTATTGATAATCGATAAGTATATATTTAGTAACATTTTATGCTTATTTTATAATTTAACTATTAAATTTCGCCGATTTCATTGCCCCGTAATTGATGATTTTCAGCAACGACTTGTTGAGACCCTCTCTGAGCATATAAAATTTACAGACTTCCAACTTGGCACGCCAGATCAACATCTTACATTTAAAAAGTTTACCATTCTAAAAAATGGGTTTTAAATAAGAATTATATATGTCAAATAAGCAGTTTTCAACTTGACTTACAGGATATTACCAGTCGATCACTCTCAACTAGACCACTCTGACTTGATTACTTGGTTGAACTACTGCAATTTGTGCTTTGCCATAAATTCATTTGCCATTCACCAGGCTAATTATGTTTGAGCACATTAAGTGGAAATATGTATGTACATACATATGTCCTGATGTATGTATGTATTTTTGGGCCCAAAAACACTTTTACTTGCGGTCATGTGGTTTTTGTCGTCATGACCAGCCAATAAGGCCAATTAGTTATTGCGCCTTTGTGTGAAAGCCACATAATCATTTAATGCCCTAGCTAATTCTTGCTATGATTGCGCTTTCCATGTGGCACTCAAGTACCTTTGTGTGTGTGTGTGTGTGTGTGTGGTTGTCGTGGTGTGATTTGTCGAGCGTTTCAGATTGTATAAAGTAATTTTCATTTAATTGACATAATTGTGTACACTGTGCATATGTAATCAATTGTCGTAGGCCAAGTGATAAACGGCATGTCCTGACTAGCACACACATACATACACACACACTCACAAACACCGCACGCACAGTGGCGTTTGTTGTTCACTTTGCCGTTAAGCTGACAATGACAGCAATGGCAATTTTATTGGCAGGCACTTGCAAAATGGACACTGGCATAGATAAATATTTGTCGGCTTACCATTGCAATCTCCACTTAAATACACAATGCACAGACACCCACACACACTCACGTACACACCCTGCCACGGCTCAATATTCAAAGCCAAAGCTTTCACTCAAATGTCACTTATCGCCTCATCGTCAGCGGCCCCAAACAACGAACACGCACACTAACACACACTCACACATACACACTTCAACAGCTGTTTACCATATTCGCAAATGTGTGTTTGTTTGCAGCATTTTAGACTTCCTTTTGCTTACTAATGATATGCAATTGAAAAGTTGCCCAGCGCAATTCAGTTCAATGAGTTTGCAAATAAATATAAACAAAAGACATTACGTATGGTTTTAGAGCGATTGAGAGAAAGAGAGAAATTAATCAATAAGCTTTCAACAAACACCATATAAACTTTATAAAGCACACGAAGTTCAAGGTATTCTTGATCAGTATGAAGAGCGGAATTGATATAACCATCTGCTAAGGTATTATAATCAGATGAAGTGCAACTGTTGTTTTAAATTTCCATCAGTTCGTGATTTTAATTAGGCAAATCATTTAGTTTTAATTGTTATTCCTATTGTGACAACAACTTGAAAACGTTGAAAACATATTTTTTTAAAGGGGAATATATGAACTTCGTACAAAAAAAAAAAGAAATACATTTTTAATAATGCAAATATATATATATATAGAATGAATATATATTGTAAGTTAAGTTTTGACAAACTTATGGAAGTTCAAAATATGGGAACTTTACATCAAATTCAAACAATTTTATTTACAATAATGATATATTTTAAATACAGATTCAATCTAGAGAATAAACCATTAACAATATGCTATTGAACATGAAACTCGGTTCAGTCCTGATAAAGTTTTAGGAGTTTGATGCGAGAGCTTTATTCAAAATTATAATTTAAAGCTTTAAAGTGCTGAATTCTTTAGTCAATAAAAAGTTCTTTGTTTAATTTTATTTAATTTCATTGCATATATCTCGAAGTATCCTTTATTAATCAGTTACAGCTCAGACTGCGACAGGCTCAGCTAATCGCATTCTATTTAATGAATTATTTTAATTTCATTGAGAAGCTTGCTTTCGAATGAAGCAACTATATTGATTTTGATCATGGTCATGCTTATTCTGTTTTAATGCCAGCCAGTACAGACTATTGCATCAGAGAAAAGGCAGAGTACAGTACAAACTGAATGCATATATTTAAAAAAGACAGGACTTACTTATGCATTTATGTCCTGGCCGCTGATATCCTTGTCGGGCTGCATAATAAAGAGTAAGCATGAATTGCACAATCGCCGTCCGATATAATTAAGCATTAATGTTAATTATCGACAGGCATTGTTCGGCGTTTGGTCACGCCCACGGCTTAAGGACAAAGGCGCTGCGGCAATTTAAGAAGCAATCAATGAGGCCACAAACCGAACCGAGGCAGTCAGTAAGAGGGTGTGATATAGCGAGACACAGAGCGGAAAATGATTTTAATTACAATAAATTAATGACTGTTTAAATGTTGGGCATGTTGCACAGAGTTACTGCGTCGGTGCATTGCACAGTAGTTTCCATTGGGGCAATATGCTTTGTGTATTGCAACAGGCTTACCTTTGACGCAATTAATTTGGCTTAATGAAAGGCGCACACACAAAGACTCGGACAGCGTGCCACAGAAAGTTGCACGGTTGGTTGGTAATTTCGTCATGAAAAATGATGCAAATGCTGTCAGTGGCATCATATGCAAAACTTTCCATTAACTGTCCAAAACAGAAGTTGGCCGGGCCAACCCTCTCAAGGATCAAGTAGCCCAAAACTAAACGAAAACTAAATTTCAAGGCTCATTGCGTGCGAATAATGTGGCCAAGGCTTGACGATGGCGGCGTTCAGGGTAGTCCTTGTGTTGGAGGGTAGAGTGGGGGATACAGCGGGCGAGATAGGTCACTCAGAAATGTGTCTAGGGGTTTAAGGTTCGCTTGTCGTTGTGCACTGAACCTCAATAATGCTGCGGTCACACACAAACACACACACGCACATAGCCTAAAGTTTTGACTTTCTTGTTGCGGATGTCTGTGAGTCGGGGCGAATAGCAATTTGCATATGAAACACAAAAACGTTAATGATGCATAAAATGATTTTGTTAGCTTGTAAAATTCTTTCAAAATACACACGCACATATGTGATCTATGTATATATATAGATATATATATACCGATTTATATATGTGAAAAGTCGTGCTATAAATGAATGAACAGCAAATGTGGGCGTAACCAGCCAGACACCTCAACGCCCACCTCATTAACAGCAGCTGCTAACTTGCTTGTTAACCTGTTGATAAAAATTGTATGTCTCGGGCGCAAACTTTACAAAGATTTTACATTATCGATTTTGAGAAAATACATTTATAAATAAAAGCAGAAGAAACAACTCAAATCAAATGTAAAATTATGAAAAATGAGCATACAACGCGTACGCCCCATGGGCATTTGTTTTACAAGGCAGGTAAAGAACCGAACGCAAAGTGAATGAGTCAGCCGGGAAACATAAATCATTCGAATGCGAAAATCAGTTAAAGCATAATGCTCCATAAACACTGAAATTTGGTTAATGCAAAGGTTTTGTTTACCTTTATTCATTTTTTTGTTTATTTTTGTTTAAATTTTTTGTTACTTTTATTTAAAGCAGCAACCAGGGAGCGGAGAAAAGCCTACAAATAAGCGCAGCGCAATTTATAAAATTATGTATTTAAGAGTATTCCCAGTTAAAATTATGTCTAAAGTGTGTGTTACAAAAGTTGCATAAATATGAAAGGCAGACGGAATGGGACAGAATTGTGTGCACAATGCTAAAGTTGAATTGCTCGCACCTACCTGTAGCTCTGGGCTTATCAGTTGCACTCTGGTTGTATTAGAGCAACAGTTTGCAAAATTACAGTATGTAGGCTTCTAGTTATATAAAAAATTTTTAATATAGTAGTTGATGTGCATTAAAAAGTTGATCGAGTATACAAAAGTTAGGGAATGAGATATTAAACATATAAAAATTGAGTTGAAGTACGATTATGTCTTTGTGTGTAATACATAATTGAGAGTAAGGATAAGAAAGAAAGTAAAGGTGGAGGGGAGGTATATTTGATATTTACACTCTCAGTTATTTAAAAATCAAAACTCTTTAACCAGTACTCCTAATAATCAATTAGTATATATTATATGTAAAATTTACAACAAAAATTTCAAAAAGAAATATTTTATCTCTATAGAAGCATATTTCTCTGAAGTACTATGTATTTATACTCGTTCACGAAGTGAATGCATATGCATTTTTTAAAACATTTTTTTCATTTTTTTGTAAAAATATCATGTACCCCCTTTTTACCTTCGAAAAAAAAAATTTTTTTTTAATTTATAATTGCGAATTTTTGTTTTTAATCGATTGTTTTAGTCATAATTAGTATAAAAATCAACATTAAACCCGATTCTGAGGGGGTAAAATTTTTGGTCAAAAATTATGCCAAAATTGGCCAAAATTTTGACAAGTAAAGCTCTCGGATTCATAGCTCCCATACTTCAAACTTCCATAATTTTTTCAAAACTGAACTGATTTTCATGTTTGATGTCATTTTAATCATGATTTTTTATTAAGATCGATTTTACATTTAAAATACATATATGAATTTTTGAAAATAAAATTGGTAGGAAAAAAGCTTGCCCTCTCCTGATATCCAAAAAAATGTTATTTTCAAAATTTAGAACTGCGAATTTCTCTTTTTAATGGATTGTATTTGTCATAATTCATTAGAGCTGTCGGTTACACCCGACAGCAACGTTCTTACTTGTTTTAATACTCTGGTTCAATAATAGTAGAATAAATAAATTTTAATTATTTTATAAATATTTTTTATTTTATATATAAAAAATTGGTAAAGATTCTTACCATTTTACAGGGCACATGCAAGTCATTCATTCGCGTTTCTTTATTCTTTTTATATCTTTGTGATTTGAGACCAATCAATCATGGAGTTCTTGCATATTTGATCATTTTAAAATTGAACATACATGAATATTTTATGCAAAAGTTTGTGGCCTGAGGCCAACCAATCTAAGGACCAATTAAAGCCAACGTCAGATTTATGTGTCAAGCGTTTGTCAAGCTGACTGACAGACCCTTCCGCTCTAACTTAGAGTAGGCCAGCAAGAACTCTATTATAGTGGGGTTGTTGGTGTGTGTGAAATGCAGCTATGCGATTAAATTAATAAGTGCACAAGGATTAAAAAACTAACAGCCATGGCAAAAACATGCGCGCCACCAGCTGCTGCTGTTGCTCCTGTTCCTGTTACTAAAACTTTCGCTGCTTCCAAAAGGGATAAGCTGAGCAACTGTTGGTTTGCCGAGTAACCTGTCTCTACTAAGGTAATGGGCGTGGCATGACCCCGGGCGCTCATTTGCATAATATTTACTTGTCAGCCCAAGCGGGTTCTCTAACCTCCTCTCTCGCCCATTTCAGACACGAGGAAGAAAATAATTTGCTAAATTATGTCTTAAATAGTTAACAAAGTTGGCACGAAAATTTGCGGCCCTTTTCTTTAGAGATTTCCAGTTGGTCGAGAGCGAAGAAAAGTGTTGCATGTTTTGTTGTTATTGTTGTTGCTGCTTCTGTTGCTGTTGTAGTTAGTTAAGCATCTTGTTAATTTACTTTGACTTTAGTTATCACTTTTATCACTGGCCCCTATATTCCCCTTACTCCCCACAAACATCAAAGTGACATTAAAACTGCAAACGTTGGGAGAGACAAGAAGGTGCTGGAGGCGGGGGCAGCAACCATTGTTGCAAACTGTATCGGAGAACTGGAAACTAATTTACTTTAAAGCTCGAATCAATTCAACTGGAGGCTGCTGGCACCGCCCACCTTTTCATTTGCTCTTATCTTCACATGACGCCGGTTGGCGACTGGCGGCGGACCTCATGCCATATCGTAAATTTCGCCGAACCACCCAAAACTTTCCATTAAGAAGCTCAAAAACAGATACGCCAAAAACTTCCAAGTGCTCATCCGCCTGGCTGGGCGCAGTGCAGAAAGAAGGAGGGGGAGGAGGGCGGTGTTGAGTTTGGGGCAAGCAGGCGCGACATACGCCGTGCAACAAATCACGCGTCGCAGCCGCCGACCAGGCCAAATGGAAATGCCAACAACCAAAAACTGCTGGCCAAAAACTTGACGTGAGATTGATCGACTAGGCGATGCCCTGTAGACAAAACTAGTATTTTTTTATGCATGTTCAGGAATACACAGTTTGACCCTAAACTCACTTCATCTATTTCCCTCACCCTATAAATAATAATTTTTTGTAAAGCCTCTGTTTTTATAATTGTATGCGATTTGCTTTCTCACATCACCCCATTTAAGTATGCCTAACGAATACAGGGTGTGCAAAAAAAGCAGGAAGTGCACGCAGTCTGTTAGTCGGGAAACGAATATCATAATTTACTTTGTCACCCGCTGAGAATTAGCATTGTGTGTGTGTGTGTGCGTGCATTTGGGTGGCTGTATGTTTGTGTGTGTGTATGTGTGTAGAGTCTGCCACGCCCACCTTTGACTGCTCAGCGGGGCGGAACATTTTAAACAAAGCGCCGCCACTTGAATGCCAGTGCGAAAACTTTCTACAAAGCACTTAAAAATTTTGGTGTGTGTGTGCGCTGACTTTAACATACGATAAAGGGAAAGGGGGAGGGGGCAGCTCAGAGAAGAGACTCTGCGCAGGCCAGACAAATAAGTGAAGTTGCAGGCTTCAGCCTTCAGCCTCAGATTGCAGCCAATGAATAAGAGCTGATGGTCGCGGTTGTCGCTGCCCGAGCTGCATATTCCTGCGGCTTCCCCAGTGTGTGTGTGTGTGTGTGTGTGTGTGTTTGTCTGCATTGGCCACAGAGCAAATTAATAAAAAAGCATTTGAGCCTGAAAAGGCGCTAATAAATAACGCGACGGCGACAGCTTCATTTGTTTAAGTGCCAGACAGCGAGTCATTCAAGAGTGAGCGAGAGAGAGAGAGATAGAGAGAGAGAGAGAGAGAGAGAGAGAGAGAGAGAGAGATGAAAAGAGAGGGAGGATCGCATTCAAGTGCATAAAGTTCAGTTATAATCTGTAGCTGATCTACAGGATAGCGCAGCTGAGAGAGAGAGAGAGGGAGAAGGCACCCTGAGAACTTGCATTGTTTTCAAATAAATAAATTCAAATACCTACAGGTTTTTATGTTTCAGAAGTCTACTAATAACTGCTTATTATTAAAATTGTTTGGTTACGTCTACTAAGAAAGCGGCAAATGGCAAATATTTATATTTCACACAGCTCCTGTCCTCCACAATAAAGTTACATTAATGAAACCGTAAATTTTATTCAAATTTTCTAATCTGTACTTAGTACAGTGAATAGAGTATTATTATTACGTTAAGTTATTATTAGGTAATAGCTTTTTGTTCATTTTATTATTGACTGACATATTTTATATTTCAATATTCACATTATATAATACTGTACTCATTTTAGACAAATACATTTTCCTCTAATCATTTACCAATTCACTACTGGCAATATACCTGTAAGCTTACACAAAAGTTATATAAGCACACACACACACACAACTCTTAGTAATATCTAAAGCTTGACACTCTCATTCGCAATCGGTTGTATGCCTTTGGCCTTATTCAATTACCAAAGAAAATCATATCCTGGACACCAAACAAATTATACGAAATTACATTTGTGTTATCGGAGCTGAGTTTGTGGTATCCCTTATGGTCATCCGCCAATACAAATAACGCATATTATAGCAGTAACCACACCCACACACACATACACAGCAAACACTTTTTATGCGCTTAGCTTTCAATATGATTGCTCCGAATGCCATTTGCAAAGTCATCACGTATACGCCACCCACAACAGATATGTGGAGTAAAGCGGAGAGCATTGGAGGTGGTGTAACGCACACTTAGATGCGTTTAGAGATTGGTTCATTGCCTGATTTCGTTTTGCGTTACGTCATTATTTCCGTTGTTATTTGCCATTATGACAATTTAGTTAGTAAAATTCGTTACGAGCTTAAAACTAATTTCAGATTACGCTTTGAGAATTGCAAGAAACGGAAAAAAGAAATGCGAATCAAAGGCAGAAAAATGTGCCTCCATAAACAAGGCAAAGCCAGAGTGAGATAGATAAATAAACGAAGAGAGAAAGACTATGTAATAAGTGATTTACATGACTCGCAGAAATTTCGCCGCAAGTCACAACCGAAAAAAAGACAAAAAAATAACGCAAGCCAAAAGCGAAAACGAAAATCTAGAATTTCGTGAAATCTGTAGAAATCGATACTTCATTAAGATACCAAAACGTGGCTCTAGCTGACTGTCTGACTGTTTGTCCCCATTGCCCTCGCTGGCGTGTCCCTGGCGCGACGGCCTATCTCAATTGATAGATGGCTAAAATGATAGACGGAATCGTGTCGCAGCGTTGCTGACTTCGCAGTTACGCATCCCCACGACCCCCTCCCCCCTTCCAAGTGGGTTGGGTTTGAGTTGCCGTCACAAATTTTGGCTATGGTGCGTATACACAATATGCACATTTACACAATAAAATTACATTGAAGTCAAGGCCATAATGAAAATAAAGGGGGCGGAGAAAAAAATATGAATATAGATTATTGCGAATACAATAAGCCTGCAGGCCTGTTGCTATAAACTCTATACGATAATAATTGAAATAATATTGTATTTTAAAAAGAGTATAAACTGTAAATATAAACTATACATAAGTGCGATGTTAATCAAATATTATACATTTTAAAAATATTAAAATATATGTAGTATCTATAACATGGATATTTTGACATGATTCCATTTTTTATACTAGTTCCCGAAACGAAAAAACTAATGTAACTTTTTTTCGGCGCTATTGAAGATAGAGATTTGAAACTTTGGATATATACTTGTAGTTATCCTCTTCAGACAAAGTATTAAGATTTCTGTGGGAAGCTGGCAATTCGATAACATGTCGATATACCTCAAATCGCAAATCGCTAAAAAAAGTGAATATTTCCTGCAATTTCAAAGAGTTACCAAATTTGAAAGGTAGATTACTGATTTTTGGCAAAAGCATGTCGAAACGGACGCCAACGGACACCATACAGTGTGGGGGGTCCAGACATCAATGTCAGAGATTAGTCACTCTTTACATTATTTTACAATCTAGGTTAAGAATCGCAAATGTCTGTGATGATGATGTCGTGGACCCACTTTATCGAATATTTTAGACTTTACACTTTCAGTAGCAATCAGTTCATAAGTGGCGAAATGAAAGGTTCTTGAGAGACCTACGACCACGACACAGAAGACAGTGTCTGCGAAATTTCCCAGGCTAATTTTAAAGGAACAGCAACGTCACTGGTACAACATATTCACGGACAAATTGGACATAGGAAGGCCTTCGGCAATCCAACGAAAAAAGGAAAAATCTAAGTCTCATTAAAGTCACTATATACCGATATGCCACATCTCTAAGATGATGTGCAAAACTCGGGATCACAAACTCACTCACTTCATTCTGCAGCTACCAAGACCAGACTGCATACTCATGGCCTCTAAGAAGGTGGGCATAACAACAGACGAAGCCAAACATCTTAAAGCACATTGGCTTGAATCGCTGGAGGAAGCATCCACACACACTTCAAATGCGCTATTGGCATTTGGCAGGCGCTTGCATGTACTACAGGATCTTAGGGACTCTTAACTATAAAACATCCGGCAATACTAAGGACCCACCTGGGTCCGCTGTTAACAAGTCTAACCTAACCCTTAAATGTCAAAAAAAAATTTTTACATTTCGCGACGGAATACAAACAGCCTCCGTGAGGGCATAAAAACATTTTATTGACCATTAAGAATTTGATTAGACGAAAATTCGGGCATTATCCTCAACTACAACAAATCGTATTTGATTAAGAGAAGCGATTACCCTGAATATAGTTACTATTTTACCCTTAAGGTAGGCGAATTTTGTTTATGAGTTTTGTCGTACATGTTCTTGTTGGTAATAAATCATGTAATAACTATGTAAGAGTATATATCAGGATATTTCGCTGCAATTGACTAAATAATTCATGCGCATTTCGATGCAATTCGCGAATCAATTGAATGTGGGCTAAAAACAGAAATATCGGCCGAACGCATAAATTATTTGAATATTAAAACTTGTCCAACAGGCACCAGTGGGGCAAACTTATTGGAGGATAGGTGGTTGGTACAATACAAACAAATTAAAACCTGAGTCATAATGAGCGCAGCTACTGCGCTGCATTGCAGTGCGTTTACATTAAATTTGAATTATTGAAACTTTAACTAAAATGGGAAAGATGCGAAGGCATGGGGGGGTGGTTGTCTGAATAAATAGACCAACAGCGAATAATTGCACCGGAAATTTATATTATATTTAGCATTTTTCATTTTTGCATTTGTTGCTGGTTTAAATTAAGTAACGATCGCTGGCGAAATTGTAATTTTTTTGATACCCTTGCGATGATATTAAAATTTTCCCATGAAAAATGTAAGGAGACATTGTAAAGTAAATATATATTCCTAATGAGTATTAAAATCGAATTCGATGTATCATTATTTGTTTGTCTGTCTTTGTACAAAATTGTCTCCGGTCTTAGAACTAGCGTAATAATGCTTATAGTTCCGTCTTTTGTTGCCGGCGCACATATGTTGGCCATGTCAACGATCGATTAAAAATGAGTTTTTGTGTAAAAGTGTAATTAACTGAAGATATACATGTAGCGCACATATCCTAAATGTCTGCAAGGGTATTTAGTCTTCGGCGCCCGCAAGATAACTCATCCTTTTTGTTTTCCTTTATTACATACCTGTACATAAATTAAAAACTTGTTTTTGTTGATAAATTTACTCAATTGAACCAAATTCAACACGAATTCGGTATTTAATTAAGCGTTTTAAATTGCATATTTGGAAACACCTATTCACACACACTCAAAAACACCATGTATTCGTATTTGTATTTAAATCTCTTTTATTGCTTAAATTTTTATAAGCCGATTTGTTTCTCTTTAGTTATCTTACATGTATTTAAATAAATATGCAGTTTAATGTGTGGATTTTATGAAGTAAATGCCTATTGTATATATATACATAAGCAAAATATTTCTTAATCTCTATTTGCAAGTGTTCTTTAAATTTACATTAGCTAAGTTATATTGTTCGTAAAATATTTTTCAGTAAGATTTTTTCACATAAGTATATATATGCAATTATATATCTATGCTTATTTAATGTCTAATTACAGCTGAGACGATCTTAGGGTCGTGGCATTGGAAGGCAACGAGGTTGAGCCTATCATCATTGCATTCTGACAGAGAGGCACTTCCCGGCGAGCTAAACCGACTTGTCGAAGAAACGACCACGACACAGCAGACAGTGCAACGTGTAGTAGCCGAGTGGGAACAGTTATGGTTAAATAGAAACTTTTGCGCTGCTGTCTCAAACTAATGGACCCATAAGGAGGATCTCGATCTCTTGGCACTTATATCGGGTGGGAGACAGACTAGTATTCGACTAAAAGGAAACCCCGGAGCAGTGTTCGAGAGTCCGTCAGGAAATTATTTGCGGAGTCCAGCAGTACATTTGCGCAGACAATTGGCGTGTATTTTCATAAGCGTGTAGCCACCGAAGATAGCACGACTGCTGCGTTAAAGATCCTAAAAGTTTTGTTGTGCAAGACAACTAATTTTGAAGGAACAGCAACGTCATTGCCACATTTTTAGCAGGGATAACTACACAAGTGACGGAATAGCCCAATAGACAGCCCAACGTCTCTGCGCAATGGACTTCTTAAAAGTAAGTACATAAAGCAAATATTTTTATATATGTTGTAGATTAGTAAACAGTTTGACCCCAATTTTTTTTATGTGTTTCTTAATTATATTGCAAATTACTCTTTTGTAATTATCTCACCGATAACTCAATGTTATTATATAAAACTCATTTAAACATTTATGCCCAGTTGCCCAAAAATTAAATTACACAACACCCGCAGTGTTAATTGAAGAATTCTCAAATCAAAAAGAACTCGTTAGGACATTATTTAAAGCGAATTTTACGTCGTATGCCGTCAACCCTTCTGCCCAGCCCCACCCAAAAAACGCACTAACACCAGCGCGATGTTAAGGCCAAAAAGCGGACCTGTAAAAAAATAAACGCTGCATAGCGCCGGAAATAGAATGGCAAAAGCAAGAGGCAAAAGCAAGAGCCAAAAGCGGCGCAGCGTGTGCCAAAGCCAAAGGCGGAGGTTTATATGGGGGAGAGAAAAGGATATAAGAAGACGGCGGAGGGCTATTAAGACGTAACACATTTTTAACACCTTCTTGAACTGCCGCCCAAAACTGAAATTGGGCAGGAAAGAGGCTGGTCCAGGGACAGGGGGTGGCGACAGGCGGAAGTGAAGACGCACTCAAAGTCAGGCAGGAGCTGACAAAAAAATAGTTGTAAAAAAGGCAAAATGAAATGAAATGTTTCTAATTCAGCGCAACGCATTTAAAAGTAATGAAAATGGCTAAAGCAATTGAAGGGCGTTAGCGACATGCCACGCCCCCACCATGTGCGTGCTGTTGACACTTTGGCAAGAGGCAGGCAGCGGCAGGACATGCGTTTTGTGTGTTATTGTGTGTATGTGTGTGTGTGTGTGTGTGAGTTGGGTGTGTCGCATCCGTCATTGCCCTGCTCGCAACATTTTCCGCTTTTATTTATAATATGAACAATTTCCTTCAATGCTTTTCCTTGAGAGCCCAACAACTCGTACAAAGAGTGCTGCCACTTGTCGTTTACCGCTTGTCGCTTTCACAAAAAATGCATTTTACACAAAAAAAAGAAAACCAAGTAAATATGCTCTTGATGAGAATGCTGGAATAGGTCATGATCAGTATACAGCTTTAACCGGTCGCACATTTCAACCATAATACATACATACAAACACGTTTACACGCACAGACACACAGCTGCTTTGATTCCTCCTTTCCCGAGCCACAGAAAGAAAATCATATCTAAATAACCATTGCTTTTTTATGCGAACTTTCTGATATTTTGAAGGATTTTTTGATAGATGGTAAAAATTATTTAGAAAGTAAAATGATTTGTTTATACTAACAAATGAAAATAAAACACAATATTAATTTTGAAGGGGGGTGGAGTTCGCTTGAAAAAATAAATGAAAGTAAATCTGCTTATAAATTTAAAAAATATCTGTTTCAAATAATAAAAATAAAATTAATTAATAATAACAAGTCTCGTATACCTATAGTCTGTGATCGCAACGAGTTTATATAGACTAATTATGGCATAATTTTTACTCTACTGTATCGGAGATGTCTTCTTCACTCTGTTACATACATATGCACAACTGTAATAAGCCCCCTTTTACACACATGCAATTGGTACAGGGTATAGAAAAAAACACTTTTCAATTTCGCAGGCGCGCGCTGAAAAAGCAGGGCGACAGATTCGTCGTTGTCGCTGCCATGTCTCGTCCTTGGCGCTAATGACAATACACTTGTCTGGGGCCAGCAGTGTTGGTGTGGGTGAGCGTGTGTGTGTGTTTGTGGGCGTTGCGCGCATTTACGCTTGCTTCTTACTTATTTGATTTACGTTTCATTTCCGGTTGCCATATGCTACCTCGCATGCGAATATTGCAACAGTGCGCCGCACACACACATACTTGGAGTATTCAGTGTAGTTGTAGTTGCACTCGCAACCCTCATCACTACACATATTCCTATTTCTCCCCTGGCCTACCCCGTGAGCACGTTATGCAATTATAACTT
This sequence comes from Drosophila nigromelanica, assembly GCA_004149465.1. Lineage (NCBI taxonomy): Eukaryota > Metazoa > Arthropoda > Insecta > Diptera > Drosophilidae > Drosophila > Drosophila nigromelanica. Next base: position 112,210 of record SCDS01000499.1, read on the forward strand.
TTGTCGTTAGCAACTTTAAGGAACTTTAAACGTAAATTGCAGTCATGAAGTAGCTTTTGGCGCACACTCTAAAGCAATGACACACACACGCACACACTATCTCACACACACATACACTCGCACTCTAATGCTAAACGTTATAGTTTGTTGTCGGCTTTAGCGTCAAGTGTGTGGAAAGGTGTTTTATTAAATTAAGTGGGCTTAACGGGATTTCTATAATGCCCAACAGCGATGCGTATGCTCTTCGTGCTTATATATATAATATTTATTGTAACTACAGTTGCTACTTTCCTAAATATGTATATAACAACAACAAATGTCACACTTTTAGTTTAACTTTTTTCCTAGGTAATGCATATTTTATTTAATTTTTATGAGTTGCCAACCAAAAGTGGAAATTATGCCAGGGTATGGGGACTGGGCTACTACTCGTTGTTGAAGAGTGCTCCTCCAACTTCCCCTCCCCATCTCTCCACTGGTGAAATTGTTTGCCAACAGTTAAGTGGCGCTGAGTTATAATGCGCAGAGTGAAATTACGAATCCGAATAATGTGCATAATGAGAGAGCATTTTGTCCAAGCGTTTGTCAAGCGCTTTTCATTTGAATAGTGTTGAGCAGTTAGTGCTGAACTTTTGCGTTGGAGCTGCAAAATATAAATAACATAAATATTTTAATAGATATGTAGCGAAAAACTGAGATTTAACCGAAAGTGGTTCCAATCATAAATTCCATTTCATTTAATCATAAATTAAACCTTGAATCAGTTGGAATCAGTACCCTATCCGAACCACATTTTATTTTTTTTAAATAAAGGTTAAATTTATGTATTTTTTTATCAGTATTAATCGAACCAGTTAAACAAAAACTGAGCAGTAAAGTTCACTCGAACCGAACCAAATTTATTTCTTTTCGTATAAAACTGTTTAATTTCTGTACTTTTATTTCTGCCCACAAAAAATTAAATTACCTGAACTTTAACGAAATTCGCTAAAAGATAAAGATCGTAAGATATCATAAAATAATCCGATATGCTTTGCTATAAATAATTAATTGCGTATTCTTTTCTAAATAAAATGTGACGACCCAAGGCTCAAAACAAAACTAAGAATTATAATCGTGGGAAAACCAAGGTGACAAAATAAACCATTGGCTTAAATGGCTAAAAACTGATTTTTGGGCACACAGATGTTGCCTTAATTGGGTTAATATGATACATTTAATTACATATTTTAGCTATATTAAAATGTTTAAAAATTGTATGCGAAAGAGTTATTTATTTGTGCTCACTCGCTGACAGAACGAGAATTGTAATGATACAATTTTAATAGTCCCTTTCCATAATATGGACAACTATTTTTTCGTTTCCCACTCTTATATCGTTAGGGTTTTTATGTGAAGCGCATATTTAATGCATAGTATTTTACAGAAGGAGCAAAAAAAAGTGCGCGTGTGGCATGCAAAAGTGAAACTCATTTCCCCTGACGAGCACTTAAAAGCCCGCGCAACTGCAGTTATTTCCCATGTTTTGCTCAACGAGGACTATTTTTTTTTTGTATTTTCGTTGCCTTTAACTGGACATGCAACGGGCTGGCGTGCAGATGCATGTGTCCCCCTTAAGTGGGGAGCGGGAGAGGGGGGGCCAAACACACAAACCCACACACACACACATTATGGTGCGGTCCGTCAAATTGACTTCCTCTTGAAATTAGGCAAATGTGCAGCAATTAAACAACATGTGATTCTAGCCGGGCTCTTTACTTGGACAGCAGAACCACGTTGTGCCGCTTGTGCTTAATTTATTTCAGGTGTTTTTTTGTAAATGCTCGTTAAATATTAATAAGCCATTTAACTGCCACAGCACGTTGATGCATGGGCCACAATTAGGCAGCAAATGGCTCGAATTGTTTACTTAATAAACGCCATTCATCAAATCGACACGTTTTTACCGAAGGGTTCCCCAGTTTCCCCTTCTTCTCGACCCACTTGCCATCCTAGATAACACGCAAGGTTCACTTAAACCTAACCCAGGTCAAATAGCGGGCGTGGCAATGGGCTACGAATTGTTCGAGTAAGTCCATTCCGTGATGAGATCCTGAAATGTGCCTGAATTTGGCATTGTAATTGGTGTGTTGAAGGCTCTCACGAATGGACAGTGAATCATTCGGTGAATAAAGTATGATTACTGTTGAAAGATTAATAATATAAGTGCATAATAGAGCTGTGGGAATGTAACCTGACAGTTAAAGCAGCTTTCTACTTAATTACGTATATGCGTACAAACAGAAAAATTAAACATATTAGTATTTAAATTAAGTATATGTGCTGTCAAAATCTTGATTCTTAATTAAGATGGAACATATTTGAATAAAATATATAAATAATATATTTATAATTATATATATAATAATATATATATTTTTTTTACCTTGAAAACAAGGTTCTGTTATTAAAAACTTGTATTTAAATTCCAAAATTTAGCGAAAAAATCAATTTTGTAGCTTATTCAAGTTCAATTAAGGTGAAAGTTGGACATATCCTTAATAAAATGTCATATTTTACCATGTTTTTTTCGAATCCTATAATTTCTATGTGTAGGACTCAAATACAGAACCTATTCTTGGACACATTGTTTAAGGCTTATTTTAAATAGGCGTAGGTATTCTGTGCTTAATTAAAAAAAACAACATCGATCGATTATGAAATGAAAATCTGGGAGGAATCAAAAACTTACGTAAGAAACCAAACAGACATTCGAATGCATGCTTTAAGCCCATCTGACAGATACCCTTCCAGTGCAGGCGCTCTTCCAATCAGATAAGTTTTATTTACCCTCACCCTGGGCTTAATGCGATTGCCTGCTCTTGCATCGAGTGCGGCCTAATTTGCCACATGTGGCGGCACTTTTGTTATTTGCATTTAAATTCAATCCCTTAACTGAATGCGACACTTGATGCCGCAATTGACGTCGACTTGCAGCCCCTATCCCCTCGTGGCAAAAACAATATAAATATTAATGCTATTTGCTTAACGTTTCAATTGCAAGTGGGTAAGCCAGAGAACGAGGTACGGAGAGAGTGGGCTTTAAGGTGGTAACACTCGGCCGTTTCACACGCCACACGCAGACAGACGCAGGCTGGCAACAACGGGGCGTCGCATATTAATCAGAGAGCTGCCAGAGAGGTATGAGGCACGTAACGAAGGTACGAACAATAAATAAAAAAGTGCGTATGGCACTCAGTACGAATCAGTATGAATGATTCATCTGCAGCTAGAGCAGACAAGGTTTATTGACTGTGGCCCAATGAGGGGTTGCACTCGTTTTAGGGTGTAAGTCGACGCAAATACTTTAAGCCACTTCACAGTGACACTGAAATTAACACACAGATACATGGACACACACACAGCAGGCAGCGTTGCAACAGCGACAACCCTTGAACATTTTGCAAAGGGATGGACCAGGGGTCCGGGAACGGGCATTCAAATTGGCTGCTATCGCAATTATTCATATGGCGGCGGCGACACTCATAAAATGTCGTGCAAGTGGCGTCCAGCTAGCCAGACATTGGCCCGTTACATTTGGCTGTTGTGTACACACACCGAAAGAGAGAGTGAGAGAGAGACAGATAGAAAGTAAGAGAGAGTCAGCGTTCTGACGTCCTTTTTGACAGATGAAACACAAATGCAATTATCACTTTATTTTAAACGATTTATGTGGAACATGACAGTCGCCTGGCAAACACAACTACAACAACAACAACGCGACAACTGAACAACGGAACATGTAAACATGAAGCCGACAGCGTCGAAACGGAAACGGAAATGGCAACAAGCGCTGCCACACGAATCAACGCCCGCATCCTCGAACCTTGCACAATCGTCGAGCTCTCGCGTAGGTGATATAAAAAACCCAAACGCGCACACATAAAAAATAAAAGCTAACCATAAAAGCGACCTCATCAAATCCTATTTGGGGTCATTCCTTTGAAAATGCATTAACAGCGACAGACATATAAAGCTTTTTTAATAAAAATTAATTGCAGTTTAAGTAACTTTATAAATAAACCATTAAGATAAGTTCTGAAAGCATAAGGAAACATTAATTTACATATCAAATATAAAATACGTGTAATTTGTAACTAACCGAGGCTAGCTTCTCTTTTCCATATCAGATCCAATGAGATTAATAATATGAAAATATATGATCTTTTTTCATAAAATAAATTTTGAATTAATAATAATATTTCTGAAACTCTTAGGCAATATTGAATGAAGGTTAATCTTAAAAACAAAAACAATTTTCATTACATTTTTTATATATTTTGTTTTAATTTCGTAGTTTAATTAATTTATTTTTTTTAACTTTTAGTGAGTTGTAGTTTGCAAGGTTTGTATGTGTGTAATACAAATTTTTTCTTAGAAACTACTTTTTTTAATGTTACCCAAGACTAAGAACTAGATTAAAAATTGTTATTCTATTTTTGTTTACATTAAATTTGTTTTTACAGTTTCTATTAAAATTAAAAAACAGATTATCGAAACTACATAAGATCAAGATAAATATGGCATCATATAACATTTGCAGCTGACATGAAAAATTGCAGTAGCTCGATCAGTTTTAGCATGCATCTGTAATAAGGTTACATTTTTTTTATCGGCAACATCTTGACAACCTACTGTCAGAAGAGCTAATGCGTTTTGTTGTGCCCCAATTACAACAGTTTTAGTTGATATACGATTTTTTCGCTTTTATTGTTCAGTTGCCTTATTGAAATTGACAGAAGGTTAATGGCGCCGAATGAGGCTGAGCGGCGGCAATTTAACACCCCGCTGGGCAGGGGTAGCAACAACACCACATGAAGTTGCGACTCGTGCTCAGATCAGAGGGCGGTGCGGCGCGGGGAAAGGGGCTGAGAGATTTGCGATAAAAAATGATTGCACATGCGAGCGTTTTGGCTAGAAATTGCAACATTTGCGGCATAAAAATGCCGCACAAGCCAAAAAAAAAAAACTCAACAAATTCGCAACAATGAGAGTCGATCTAGAGGGTGGTTAAAGGAAGGGCGCAGGGGTGAGGCTTTGGCTGAGGATGTGAGCTAGCTCTCTAGCCTAGCAACGGCCCAGATTTGCACTTGCCGCCCAGTTTAGCCGGGATATCAGTGGCCTCGGCCATAAATCACTGTCAAGTGTCATTCGCTGCGTTGGCGGCAGCGTCAATGCACTTGGCGAAAAAACTAGGTACTTGTGCTTAAATCTAATTCAAGCAAGTTATCAGAATAACATCATCGGTTGAAATTTCTATAACACTGTCTGCAATTTTAATTTTGGAAATCTTTTTAATTATAAAAGTTAAATATTTAAATATTGTGGTAAAATGTATAAGCTCACAGTTTCTTTTTTTTATACCCTGAACCCATTGAAAATGGTTAAAAAGGGTATAATGGTTTAATGCAAATGTATGTAACAGGCCGCGACCCCATAAAGTATATATATTCTTGATCATGAGGACGAGTCGATTTCGCCATGTCCGTCTGTCTGTATGAAAGCGTCGATTTCAGAAACAACAAATGCTAGAAAGCTGATCTCATTTAGTTCGTATATACAATATATATTTATATATACACCAAACGGTAGTGTGGCGCTGCTTAAGAGTTTTGCAGCTGAAGTTGCAGTCGCAGTCGCGAAAATTATTACTTTAACATTTTAAAATTGGTTTTCACTTCAGTATAGTGCGTGTGTATGTGTGATTTTGTGTATGTATGATAATGCATATACAAATCATTTGAGATTTTAAAAAGCACCACAAATATGAAAAGTTCGCTGTTTGCGCCGTGCACTTGTGTGTGTGAAATGCTGGGTTCAGGGAATATCATAGCTGGGCAGTCCCGACTAGAGCCTTCTCACTTGTTTGATTTAAGTAAATAACTTATAGATTTTTTGTATGTTTTCTCTGAGATTCCATTATTTTATAAGATTATTTGTTTTGATTTAAGGATTAAATTTAAATTAAAATTTATTTGCTTAAAAAATTACAATTTGCTTCGCTTTTTTTTGAGTGTGGTAATAAGAGTAGCAGCATCCTTTACCCTTGCTACTTTGGTAGCGCAGCAACGCAAGTTTTTCAATGCACACAACACACACACTCGCACACATCTTGCTGCAGAATTGAGCTATCAGCTTACCACGACATGTGCATGTGCCCGCCAGCCAAAAGGTGCATCAGCGGAAACTGCTGCAACAGCAGCAAGCAGCATCAGCAGCAGCCACTCAACGTGAGCTCCACAACAAAAAAAAAAAACAGTTGCTAATTAAACTTTGTGCTTGAACTTTGGCCCCGACAGGCAGCCAGCCGGCATTTCCCGTTGCAGCGAAAGTGTTGTGCCCCGAAATGGAAGTGGAAGTCTGCCAGTCGCCAATCAGAGTTGCATAGTGCCACCGGCTAACCGCCCATTCCTCCCCCTTTTGCACACACATTCGATACGCTTTGGTTAACATTTCGTTACGCCGTCAATGCTGCTTGCAACCGCAAGTGAATCGTGCCGCGAGTGACTTCTTGTCCGCGCATCCGTATTCACTGTACCGTCCCACCCCTAAATACATCTGGTCTTTATTCCATATATATACTGCTATCTCTAGCTGTCTGGCAGCCCGGCTGCCTCGTCCTGTGGCATGCCTAATTTCCGCTATTGTTCATAATTTTTATTGCGCTTGTTGCGAATTAGTTTCGGTTACGCCTGATGTAAAGCCCCCAACCACAATTTTTATCTACTCCCGCCCCTAGCATTGTTCTGCATTGTTGCAATTTTTTGCAATTTAAAATTTTTGCTATAATTGACGCCGTCTTCATTTAGGGGTTGACTTTTTGGCAACTGACTTGACTTGGCGTACAAGGGCGTTGACAGCGGTTACAGCTACAACAAAAACAACAGCAACAAGAATGCCAGCAATTACAACAACAGCCTGTGATTAACAGGACTGGCAACAAGCGCAATTGGCAATTGGTTCAAGGGGGTTGCGTTGAGTTTATCAGTTTGGTGGGTGTAAAACCGATTCTGTATTTATGTTCAATTTATTAAAATTAAATTGCGTCATAGTTTGGCCTTCCGGATAATGACATATGCCAGCGAAGCAGTTGTGGGCATAATTTAAAATTGACTTTGGTTAATTTAAGGAATGTCCAACAGTTGCTTAAGCAGACGTTTAATACTTAGCTTTACAGACAACATTTAACAGTAGAGTCTTAAAAGAGCCAACACGTAAAGTATTTTAAATGTATGGATGTATTACAGCACATAAGCAAAGGTCTAAGTGCTTAGAAATTAAAAATGTTAAAAAGTGCGCTGTAAAAAACGTTCGTTTTGCTGGGAACTGTTTTGAATAGCAATAACAGAATCCTTAACATAGCCACACAAGTCTACAGCAGAAAACTGCTAAGCTGCAACAGTTAACATTTCAATCTCCTTGCAGTGAAATATCAACAGTGCAGCTTAACAGTTTGTCTTGCCTGGCATATAACGGGCTACGTTACAGAAGTCATAAATTATGTTGTAAAAAACTTTTAACAGCATGTGTTAAAGGTAAAGGCTAAAGAAATGTAAGTTCCATATCAATAGTTGCTTGCTGCTGGATAAAAATGTAATTAGACGCAAGTGCCTCAGAAACTAAAAAAGGTAAACGTTGATTTAAATGCAGTAAGGGGGATCCTTGAATAACAATTTAAAAATTGCATTATTTCTGGTAAGATGCCAAATTTGTCTACATTCTTGCAACAGCAATTTCATCCTAAAAATATACGTGTCGTCAGGAGCAGGGCATAGTAATGTAAAGTTAACTTTTTCGTAAATGTATGTTCCTAATGGTATTTTAGCTTACAGGCTACCCCAACTTGCTTTCAACGTTCGAAACGATAACTGTATTCGAACATGTGAGATAACATTAAATCTGTAGGCTGCTAAAGATTTGGCAGTACAACGCGAAGGGGTATTTAAACTGCTAAGAAATAACAGTAGTTTCTTTCATCAACTTCGAATTTCGAATTGCTGTTAAGAGCATTTACTCATAACAGATACATCTCCTCCTATGTTATGTTATGTTATTAATCGTGGGTGCGCTTTCGACTTTCGAAATGTTAACTGTATTCGAAATTGTAACATAACATAACATTACATCTGCAGGCTGCTAAAGATTGGACAGCACAGCGCGAAGGGGTATTTAAACTGCTAAGAAATAACAGTAGTTTGTTTCATCAACTTCGAATTTCGAATTGCTGTTAAAAGCATTTGCTCATAACATTTGCTCCTATGTTATGTTATGTTATAAATCGTGGTTGCGTTGCTGTGCTTAAGGGGTAGTTTCGGTTATACTAAGACCAGAAACTGTTAGCTCTACTGTTTTTCAGATTTTAGATTTTAGCATTGAAAGGCAACATGTTGAGGGATAGATTTGAATGAATGAATAGCGAGTTACACATTTCTGCTAAGCTTAACAGCCATACTGAAATAGTCTGCAACAGTTGGGAGTATAACTTACTGTAACAAAAATTGTAAGACTTAAAAGGCTGTACAGAGTGTTAAGTGTACTTGCTCTCTAACATTTGCTATGTTATGTTAGTTTTAGGTGATTGTTGTACAGAACGCGGTTTTAAAATAATATTCAGCGACAAAATGATCAAGGACAACAGGTTGTCTGCCTAACACCCAAATATTCATTTTTATTACTTTATATATACTTAGAAAAATGTTAAATTTCTTTAATATTAAAAAAGTTTTTAAGCTTCATTCAAGAAATTTTAAACTACACAAATTAAAAGATTTTTGCACAGCTTATGACGACACTTTTTTTCAATACGAAATATGTTGCCTACTGATTGCTTCTGAATTAATTTTCGTGCCATTTCCAACTGGACCCAACATTGTTTGTGTAGGTCGCGAGCAAAGAGCACGCCAAGCTCTTATCAGTCGCTGGCTTATCAGCGATTTGTGTTCGGAGTACGTGGTGAGTTTCGGAGTGCGAAACGAAACAAAGCAATGGACTCTCTTGCTCGCTCGCTCGTTCTCTTTCACGCTGTGTTTCGGTCTGTGTGTGGCCCAGGACCGAGCAGACAGCGAAACAGCCGCGCAGAAATCAAGGCAAACGAATTGCAGCAAACATCGCTTCGGCTACTTCGTGGTGGGCACCCCGTGCGTACTTCGGCACCGTCGGCACGAAGCTGACGCTGCCTTCTGCTCGTTGCCTGCGGCTCGCTGATGAGTTGAGAATTTATTAGCGCAAAAAACGAAAGCGCGTCAGTTTCGTGTTTGTTGTGCGCTCGTAAGGATGTGTCCGCAACCGTTGACGGACCTCGTGCGTTCGCGTCGCGTGTGCGCGCGTTCAACACGCTGAAAACCGTTTCAGCCAATTTTCTATGCCACACACAACGTATGCCACAGCCAACGGCGGCAACGTTGCCCAAAAAAAGAAAGAAAATTGAAAAGCTAAGAAAAGCAAATGCCGAAATTTCAAGGCAAGTGCCTCAATGTGAATAAATGAATAACGCGAGTGTATTGTTCGAAAGAAAAAACAAAATTATGAAGCTGCCGCTCAATGCGAATTTGTTGTTTTATTTTGTTTACGCCGTTCATGTGGCAGCCAAGCGATTCGGCTGCAACAAGCAAAAGGTGCCTAAAACTGACCCACAATCAACGCACAAAACTCAACTCTTGGGTAGCATGTAAATCGGCCAAGAACCCCAACACCCCCTTTCAAGCCTTTTATCCCTTGTGGCATGCTACACTTTAAGGCGTGCATGCAAATTTTTACGTTGCATTTGCCCAAAAAGGTTTTTTTTTGCCTTGGTCGTAAATGATAAATTATTTTGAGCTTAGCGAAACCGCATGGCCGGGTTCAAAGCGAACCTACAAATGTGTTAAGTGCCACGCCTCCCTTACCTAGTAAATTCTTGAATAGAGAGTTGGTTATACAAAAAATATATATATATTTTTTATTTCTTATATTTATAAAATAAAAAAAGTGTCGAACTAAAATTTTTTTGGGAATATTGCATTGAACAACATATGGGAACTCAAAAAACTAAATTGCATTACCAAATTTGGAGAGTAATAAAGGAGGAGGATACTAAGGTTCCTTAAGAAAAACTTCTCAAAAAATGTTGGCTTTATACTCTATCCTATGTTTCTTCTCTCAGTGCACTAATATTTTGCATATTTTGGTTTTCGGGCGCTTAACTTCCTTTTTTTTGATTGGTATTCCGCTCGGCTAACCCATTTTCGGCAATTTTCAGTTTTCAATTGGATTACCGCCACCCCGCGTCACGCCCACCCCAGTGCCCGTCAATTAATTAGTTTAATTAGTGGTTGTTGGCGCTTTTACTTAACCAAAAAATTGTTTTGGCATTTTGAAAACGACTTTACGAAACTTTCAGCCAACATTTTGTTGAACCTAACGCGCCCAATGCTAATGGCTAACATTAACGCACACACACGCACACAAACAAACACAAGCACACAAAAGAGGGACCTCGATCAACGTTTCATGTGCCATTTAACAAACACTAAGCGAACCCTTTGCGTCCATTTTTCTTAATTTCATTCGCTTTCTCTCGCAGCAGCGGCTCATTCAATTGCTGTACATATTTGTATGCACTGTTTAGGGAGTGCTAAAGGGGTATATTGGTTTTTGTGGCAAAGGTTGGTTTCCTGATCGTATAAAGCTTTTGCTTTATGCCCGATTCAGATAAAGTGTTGAGGTTTTTTTTGTAACTCCGACAAGGAGGTATTCAAATACTCTATCTCTGACCTCAAGCGAAACTGGCCGATTTTTGAGCTGATTTTCTGAATGTATTCCTCTTTAGCTTAACTACAAAAATATAAAACAGGAAATATTAATATTTCCCAATATCAAAGTTTGACAATCATTGAATTGGGCTAATAGTTTTGGAGTCGTTTGCAAAAGAGCTTTAAATCTATTTTAAGCTTTAAAATTTCTGTAAATGGTGTATGGCGCAGTCGTTTTATCTTGTTGAAAATATTTTTTGGCCGCTTTTTGGCCATTTGGATGGGCGCAAGAATAGCGGCCGGGGACTTAAGACATTTCGTGGCCCTAAATTGCAGAAGGCGGCGAGGGAAAGCGAACTAAAAGAAAATTTATTTACTTTGCCACTAAATTTGCGCTGATTTCATGTTACTGTTGTTGTTGTTGTTGTTTCTACTGCCACTTGCCACTGACCATTGGCCCGTTGCTCGATTGCCTCATTTGATGTTTGCCCTAAAAAAAGAAAGCAAATGCTTGTCAACAAACCCATCGAAGCACAAAAATGGTATCAAAAAACTAAGTTGAAGGCAGAGCACAAGATGCCACACACAACACACACACATATATATTACTCCTGTGTGTATGGCATATTTTTAGCTCAAGTATACCACGTCCAGCGCACAACTATGAGTATTTTAAAATTTGCGGCACGTGCCCCAAATAGCAAACATCAGCAAATAATAAATTCATTGTAAGCCAACGCACGGCGTTGTCTGCACTTGACTCGGACGTAGCTAGAGAAGGATTGGGAGGGGTTAAGGTCTGTTTGTGCAACCAAATTAGCTGGTTTACTTTTTGGTCCCGAACTGAGTTTACGTTAGCACAGTTTACGATACGCTTAGGCAGCCATTATGGGCATTATGTGAGTGGCATGCCACAAATCCATACAGCGCCAAAAACAGCTTGCCGCATCTTGTGGCAACAGCGTCCAGGCTTAGTTGCACTGCTGTTGTAGCACTCAAAAATTACAATTGCATTTGTTTGTTATTTTATTCATCTGTTGTTGTTTTTTTTTGTTGTGGCAACACCTGCTTCTGCTTTGTTCGCCTTTTTTTATAGGTCGCAACACTTGAGAAAAGCCGCAGCTGCCGCTGCACTTCAGTGGTATGTTGCTATTCATTGTGCACTGTGTGGCATTATAAGCTACATTCAGCGACTTAGACAAATGCTGCAACATTATGTTGCAAGTAGGTGACACTCCGTTTTGTTGCAAGATGGTTTAAATGTTCCTTGCGCGTGTGTGTGAGTGTATGCTTGCAACTTGTCAGATTTTCACCGTGTGTTTCTCATTATTTGTATCGTACAATAAGGTTTTTGAATATTATCATATATTTATACTTATATTTATGTGTTTTGTGCATTTTTTAAATTTTAAAAAGGTTTAGTTTTATTAAAAAAATCCTTGACCGTATAAAAAACGTTTTGAAAAGCATAAAAATATATGACCAAGAAAAATCACGAGTTGCAGTTTTTATGTAATATTTAATTGGACAATTATGTTGGGTTGAGTTGAAGTTTTCTTAAATTAAAAAAAAAACTATATTTTTGGTTGTATTTTGAGTTATCCAACGGTTTACTTTGAATTTCAATAATAGAATCAAATAATATTTCCAGGAATTGCATTTAGCATAGTTGTTCATAGTACTCGAATATTCGGCTTATATAAAATCATTCACTCACACACTTCCTCACAATTAAGGTGCCACTCACTTAAAATCTGATTTTTCTTATTTATTTAAAGATGTGAATAAAAGTACATTTGCACATTAAATACAGATCTTGGCCTGATTAACAACTTATGCTTTGGCTTTAGATAGTTACTGCTGCGTCTACTTCTTATTCAACTACTGCGTCTACCTCCAATTAACAGTCTTTGCAGAAATCAAGTTATAAAAAAATTAGCAAAATGAAAACTTTTCTGTTTATTTCCATGCATTTACAATATGTCAAAGCATTTCATTTTTATCAGATGCTTGTTTACAGCTATTTATTTTTTTGCATTATTTATTTATGTACCTTACTTATCATCCCCGACATTTTCCCTATCCTTGCTACTTTTCGCTTATTTCTTTTATTTCCTTTTTGCTACGCTTTCCTTTTCCGCTGGCTTAATTCATTTTTTATTTCAACGTAAATAAGCAGTAAATTACAAGCTGCAAATGCAACTGCAACTGTTGCTGCTGTCACTGTTGCTGCTGCTGTCCTGCGCATATTTAGTGTACTATATACTATATATCCCTGCCGCGTGCTTCCTGTGTCCACAATGTACATTGCCATATTTCTGCAGTCAACATGCCCCAACCTTCCGCCTCCCCTTGCTATTCATTAGCGACCTGCGCTTTGCTTCAGCAATTAAAGTTCAAGTTTGCAACTGGAAAGCAAATATTTGGCTGCCTTTTCTCCATACACTGCGCGATATAGTGTTCGAGTGAATGGACTCTGTCATAACTATAAAAAATCGCCTAGTGACATCTGAACTACATACTTAAAGCCCCTCCCCCATCCCATTCGCTTTCTCAAACACCTGCTGTCAACCCTTGGCGTAGGAATTAGAATTATGTTTGCGAAAAAAATAGTAGTAAAAGTAGAAGAAGCGGGAAAATTGTTGAAAGCCGCTGAACTGAAATGTTGGCAGTCACTTTAATTGCTTTACCACGGCGACAACTGGTCATTAGCCGGGCCAAAAAGGGCTGAGCGCTGGGTAGTTGCTTGCCTTCAACTATTACGGAGAGAGGGGGGAATTTGTTGAGTGTCCGATAGTTGGTCAGCACCAGCGCCGGTTGGCAGCCACTCAATAGGGTCTATGTCTGGGCCCCTCAGTCGTTAAGGTGCTTAACGCAAGGCGTTTCCTTGACAGTTAGCTGTAGCTCTAACGGTAGACATAACGGTAAATGCTACTATAGCCATTAGCGGGCTTCAGCATTTTGGGGCATTCATCTTTATTTGGATTAAATGGTCATTAAATGTCACATATTAATAGTGTGTATAAAGTAATTTTATTAAGTAATATTTTATTAAATAGTTTGTATATTTGTTTTCAAAGTTACAGATATTTGCTTACGTCTTCTTAAAGCAAACAAAGAATTCATTTCTAGCCTCAACTAATAACGATTGCCCCCACTATAGACACTTTTCATTTACCCCTTTTCAATGTGTTCAGAGTATACAAATATAGAAGACTAGTTTTTAAACTTAAACGAATTCTAAACATATTTTTATTAAGGTTTCTTTGGTCAAGATATAAAAATATTAAAAGTGCACTCCAAAGGACTCAACAACAATTCCAAAATCGTATTATTTGTCTACAAACAGTTTCATTTTAAGCTAAACTTGAATTGTATGATTCTGGCATTATTATTTATTCCAGTGCACTTTTGATTTCCATGGAACTAACAACATTTTAATAACTTTCAACAAAAGAAATAAATGTGTGTGTGGATTTACACACACTCTGTAAATTGCAGGAAAAATATAACTAAAAAGTAAGGTTGAAAAAATATGTTAATGCCCTTACCTACCCGAAAATACAAAAAAGTGTGGTGCAAAATGTTTTTGTAGTTTTAAACCAAAAATAAATATGTGTGCAGGAAAGTAAAAAATCATTGGATTCCACAATCATACTTCTTTATACAAATTTGTGCATGCTTGTGGCGGACAGAAGTCCAAAACAACACACGCATAGCCACAAAAACTTATTTACAAAATTTTTGTTTTCATGTGCGAACAGATATGAGTATATATATATATATATATATTTTTGTTTTTGTTATAGGTGGGTGTGGGTGGGCTTTATAGTGTTGGTTGTTGAAAGCCAGAAATCGCAACGTGTTTTTATACATTTGAAATACAGAGCTTGTAATATGCAAAATAACTTTAATTACTAGCTTCGTGCAGAAAGCAACAATAGCAAAAATAAGAAAACAACGAATACAAAAATAAATAAAAAACATAAAGCTACGTGTGCTACAACAATTTGTTTTGCCACAAAACTTGCTTAAATTTCTGTACTGCCCAGACCTGAATGAAGTTTTTCCAACTAAAAGTTCTTGCTAGTGAAAGCTTAAAGAAAAAAAAACGTTACCGAAACCCTAAAAAAAAGTTTCAAAAATATATAAATAAAAAATTAAAACAGTGAATAGTTTTTCTTAGCTTTTTCAATAGCTTTTATGGATACTTTTTCATTTAAAGCCCACTATTTTTTTTTTCAAAAATTGAGTTTTTCGGTTTATACTTCAATTATTGCATTAAAAAACAACTGAAACCCTTAATTTTTTTACACAAAGTTGAGGCCCTTGGAAAAGGGTATTTATATCTAAAGTGAGTTTTTCTACTTTAAAAAATTCACTGCGTCCAAAATTTACGAGTAAAGGTCTAAATATTCCATTTTAATTCCGTTAAAACTTAGGAGTAGAAATCTGATATTCACCTCTTGTTGATGTTGAAACTACATTTGACCTAGTATCAATGACGTTGCCATCTCACCTGCACACAACATGCCCCCAACGGAGAAGTGGCATGTGGCAGGGGCCAGCGAATTAAAAGGTGCTGCGAAAACTTGCCTCTCAGCTTTGTAGCCTGTGCAAACATTAAAACGAAAGTTTTTAAAAGCAACCACAACACTCACGTCATGTGTGTGCCATGTGCTGTTGTTGTTGTTATTCAAGTTGTCAAGCTTGCTTTTTTTTGTTGTTGCAGCTGTGTGTAGCATGCCGCATCAAAGTGGCAGCTTTAAGGCGCTTACTGCTCAGTTCGCAGTTTTTATAGTCAAAAGGCAACACGCCAAGTTGTTTAAACAGCAACAGCAACAGCACAAACAACGACATTTGTTGCCACATGCTGTAACTGTTGCCGCATTAAATGTGCAACCCTCCACTGCGGTTCAATGTTGCCGTTGTTGCTGTTGTTGTTGCTGCAGCGAATTTCACTTTTATGTTGGCGCATCTACGCTGCTTTTATGCTGTTGCAACCGACAGTTGTACACACTACTCCCCCCGCAGCCAGCACCCTCCATTAGTTCACTGGGCACCACCAGCAGAGATTTTACTTCATTTTATGTTGTCAGACTTCCGAGTGTGCCGAGTTCTTGTTATAAAAAAGCCAAATTCATTTTCCACATATAACTTTTATACCCCCAAAACACACACACACACAAATGTGGCGCTCTCTTTCTCACTGTGTGTTATGTTTATGTTCCCTGCTGCTTCAACTTGACATCTTTTGGTTAATTTTGCAGCCGCAGCTCTAAACTGACAGGCGCAGCTGGAAACAACCTTTTGGTGCATTTGCAGTTCTTTTTGGCAATAGAGTATATTATTTATTGATGCTCAGGCAGCAAATTACGCTTGAATTGAACCGATTTGAACCAGTTGCTCCACTTTATATATATTATACCCTGAACCAATGGCAAATGGCTAATTCTAATATAATAATATGCTTGATTATGACGACAAGCTAAGTTTATTTAGCCCTGTCCGTCTGTCGGTCCAGCGATCTCGGAAACTACAAAAGTTAGAAAGCTGATCTTGGACTCATTCAGTTTGTATATATCATACGCATAACAAATTATATAATTTTTTTTTCGATATCTTGCTCCGTTTCATTAATATCGACAAAAATGTTTATACCTTTGATTTTTTTTACCTTATCTCGGACACTGTTAGAGCTGGATGCAAATATAGTGCGTTATGTTCAATACTCTAAATAAGTCCTGAAAATTGCATAACAATCATACTTTAAGTTCAAGAATTTAGTTTCCATAGTGCATTTGTGTATGTAAATGTGAATTTGTTTATGTATTTATGTACGTATGAATATATGAATGCACGGCGGTTGAAATTTTTGTAGCGACAGATCGCAGGGTTCGGGGTATCTCCTAGGCGGGCGCTCCCGACTAAAGCCTTCTTACTTATTTACTATCTATTACCCTGTTCCCATGTTTGATAACATATTTAACTTATTTAATAGCCCTTAAATTACTTATAAAATCAAATATGTTTAATACAAATATTTCTATTTCATTTCTTTCTTTTAGCAGTAACAAAATGATTACTTAAGGTTCAATCTCAATATATAAACAACAAATATTGATAAACAAAAACAGCAAAAGTACTCAAAATACTAACAAAAATCAAACGCTGGAAAAAAATAAAAAAAGAATTACTAATTGTATAGCCAATGGGCGAAAACTAAAAGCAAAACCGAAACCAAAAAGCCCAACTAAACCGAAAACCAAAATAAAGTAACATAAACCACCGCAAAGCAATTGCTTTAACCGAACGTCACCAAATTACAACAAAAAAACATAATCACGCCCACAAAATGACGTTGCGCAGATCGGCCAAATTGAGAAATCATCTTGGGCTCATTATTTATGGGTTTGTGTTGCTGCTAACGACAAAAATGCCATCTATTGAAGCCGGACGCATTTTCGGTAAGTTTGTGGAAATCAAGAAATTTCCCTTCGTTTTCTTAATTTCTCAGTCTACTTCTTTTGGGGTTTGGTTTGCCACTTACCTTTGAAACAGAGGTCGCTTTAGTTGGCCAATATTCCATCAGCTTCTGGGGCTTAATTAATGCGCACAATTTGCAGCTAATGGAATTTTTAATGCAATGAAAACGCAATGTGGACACATTTCACAAATTGGCTAAAACAGGTTTAAAACCCCGAGAAGTGACACAAATTGACAACTCAGTCGCCGTGTCTGCTTCTTGCTATTATACCCTGCAATTTGTAAGGATTTTAATGGATTGACGCACTTTATACTCACATGTAAATAAAGAGAAACTATAAGGAATTGAATTATTGATACAAAGCGATATAGCGTGACATGAAATGAAATATAAGAAGCATTTTGATTTAATTTTTCCTTTCTTTCCTTTTATATATTCTACCTTTAAATTAACTAGAGGTATCACTCGCTATAAATTTATATAATAAGTTATAATCTGAAGACCCCTTGTATTCAAATCACAGAAGTTATTTAAAAAAAAATATAATAATAATATTCAATTTAGTATCGAAATGCTCAAGTATTTAATAGATCCCACTGTCTGATTTTTATTCAGTGTGTCTCTTGCAGAGAACATAAAATAAAATATATTTATTCATGATATAATCATAATTTTAATATTATTATTGTTAACGTACATTAAAATGGTTTAAAGCACTTCCAATTATAGAGTATTTAACAGCATACCGGCTTTATTCCAAAGGCACTTAGTTATCTTTTATTGGATTTAGGTCATATCGCTGCTGGCGCGGTTACATGTTATTTTCATATTAATTAGGATTATAAAAAGGTTCCTTTTTTCCGCGCTACTCGATGTCGTGAACGTTAATGAGCTCTACCCCCTCCCTCATTTCCTTTACAGAAGTCAAAAGCACATATATATGTGTATGAGGGTGTATATGTATATGTTTGTCTACCTGCAACGCAGTTGCTTAAAGTCAATGATTGTTTTTTTTTATAAAAATGAAATACCATTACTTTACTTAGAAACACGCTGCAAAAAAGGTTTTCGATTAGATGAGCGAGAGCTAAAATTTAATGCGACTATTTGTGAGAACGGGAAAGAGGGAGATAGCGGCCCAATTACCCACTCAAATTAAATAAATGAAGCAAACGTTTTGTACATGTGGTAATAATTTATATGTAATTATGGCCACACAACTACTATGGCTTGCCGACCAAAAAACAAAAAACCCGTTTAACGGGTTGTGTAACTGCCGCTTAACAGGGTTGTTGCAAGGGTTTGGAGTAGGGGGCTCGCGTATGGGGGTCTAGGGGTTTGTTATCAAAACAGCCTCGGCAGCTAATTGCAGTTTTGTTTGCCTGGGCGCACTTGAAAAATGCACCCGCTTTAGATTTGTCTATGGCCCAGCTCTGACAATAATCAAAGCCAATAACAAAAGCAACAACAACAAAAACAACAGTAACCACAAAAACAACAACAGCCGCCGACTTTTGTTGACACACATTTTGTTGCGGCTGGCATCTAAAAAGTATACTACGAAAAATGTTGCACGCAAATGAGAGAATTGGCGCGCCATCAACAGCAAAGGAGACAACAATAAAGAGCAGATGAAAACAAAACAAAATACACACAAATGCACGCACACTTGATGCCATGTGTGTGTGTGTGTCTGTGTGTGTGTGTATTGGCATTAGGCTGCCAGTTGTGCGACGCTTTTTGTCGCGCAATTTAAATGACGCTGTCGAGTGGGAACCACCGCAGCAGCCGCAACAAAAACTACAGCAACAAAACCAATAAAACTGCACTCAGGCGTGATTTTACACACACACAGGCACACACACTCTCGCTCTGTCTCTCTCTCGCAGCATCAGTGAAAGCGTAAAGTTTACGCGCTTGTTTGCTATAATTTCGATTGTTTTCACTGCGCCGCCGTCGATGTGTCGCTGTTTGTCCCGCATCCCTGCCACGCCCCTTGCAAGGGAAATGGGCAGCCCGTCCTTCAGGCTCTTCCTTAGCCCCCTGCTCTTCCTCTTCACGCTTGCTGCGACAGTTGAGCGCCATTTTACTGCAATTTTCGTTTTATTGATGTGCGCTTCGCGACTGTTGTTGCTGTTGTTGTTGCAACTTTGACAGCAACTTGCAACAGCAACAGCAGCCAAACGCATTAAATATGCCCCATAAGTAGCACACTTTTGCATTTGAGATTTCTGCTTGTTGTTGTTGCTGCGTGTTTTTGGTTAAGTGCAAGAAAATTTATGAAAAACTTTCGCCTAAAATGTGGCGCAATTAAAGTTGAAACAACTACAACAGCAAAAACAAAGCGACAGCAACAACAAAACATTCAACTGCTGCTGCAGCAACTGCACTCAATAGCACACTTTATGGCCACGCCCCAATTCCCTACGATTTAAGTGGGCGTCACTTATGTAACTAATTGCACACAAGCCAAACTGGCGGAAAACATTCTCAAACGTTGGGTTACGATTAAAGCAAAGGATGTGAAGGACAATCCAGTGTGCAACCTTGTAGCATCAACTACTAAGCTGAAATTTAAGAAAAGAGAAATCTTTTTATTTAATTTGTGTAATGCACAAACTTGTGTCAAAGTTATTAATATAGTAATTTTAAGAAAAACTATCTTTATGCTAATTGGCATATATTTGTCTATAAATGTTATACATATTTCGAAATCGAACAGACGCAATTACTAAATCATATAGTGACCGTGGAAACCCTTTTATATATATATATATATATATATAAATATATA